>JABUQX010100340.1:0-15000 GCA_015478945.1 Trachelipus rathkii
GTGGCAGAATCAAGTGAGGCTCTGCAGAGATTTATTATAGTGTGGGATGAGGAGTTTAGGGAGAGAGGAATGAGGATAAATGGAGAGAAGACAGAGGTGATGCTGATCAAGTAAAGAGGAGAGGAAATGAATATTAGAGTGAGAAGATCAGAACTGAAGCAGGTTGAATCAGTTTAAATACCTCCTGGAGTTTCGTTTTGGGAGCGTAAATGTTTATTAACATAGAATCAATTACGTAGAATGGAAAAGTTTAGTATACAATTAAGTTATCGCCATACTCATATCTAGAAACAGAAATGTCCCTCGATATGTGTGAAAATATAATAATTATCGTGTGTGGTACTTGCGACCTATACTTAACTTTACGGTCACGAAGCCGTGCGGCTTAAATCACGCTTAATACTAGGAGAGTATTAGATGATCAAGCGCATAGTGAAGTAAGGGTAGCATATAAGTACAAGAGTTTGTCAAAGGGAGGTTACAAAGGAGAGATAGAGATGAGAAATGATGATATAAGAGAGGAGCTTGGGGTGATGGAACGAGAGATAGTAGGAGATTTATACTTGGGAAAAGAGGAGAACTGCGATGGACGAGACAATTAGTGATCTGTGGTTGTAAAAGGAGGAAATAGATAGGAGTTGCTGGGGCTGAGAAAGAACGTTCCACAAGAATGGTAGGGCTGAGGATGCGAAAGATAACTCAGTGTGGAACCGAACTAAGAACCAGAAAGAGTGTAACGTGAGGACAGCCTGGTGAAGTTAGAGAGATAGACGTGGGATGGTGTGAGGTTAGCTCGGAAGAGTTATAAGTAGCCGTATGACGGACCGGATGGGCGAGTATCGGAATATAGGTGTTTCGTTCGCTATGATATCAGATGACAAATAAATTTTCAATCGTTTCTACTTTAACAGGATCATTGTGTGAGTAAATAAGGTGAATATATATAAAAGTATATATATTTATAAAAAACTTATATTGAAATATAGTTATTATTTAATATACTTTAAAATATAAAAATTCTTATTATCATCACAAAAAGGATAAAGAAATCTTAAGAAATATAGACATAAATTTATATATATATATATATATTTTATATTATATAATATTTGTTTAAATATTTATAAATAAATAAAAAAATATTTTATCAGAGGACAGATATTAGTGATTTATTTTTTCACCTCAGAACACAATATGGTCGAAGATAAGGATACAATTCGTTGTTCTATGCAAATTTGATTTATTTATAGAAACTATAAGTATTTTTTATAAGTATTACATTTTAATTATAGATAGTATATAATAATTTTTTATATATATATATGTAGATATTACGTAATACATTAGTTTATTTATTTTAATGTTGATAAAATATTTGAGATATTTAATAAAATATATAAGTATGTAAATAGTTTATATATTTAATATATAAATATCAATATAAATTTTTTAAAATAATTAAAAATTATATTATAGTATATTTAAGTAGGTAAATAATAATACGGATTATTACCTATATATTTATATATATCTATAGTTATATATAATAATATAGTTATATAGTTATATATATTAAGTTATTATGTATGATATTTATAGTTAGGTACGTGGTAGTGTGTGGTATTGATGTGTGATGTGTGTGTTAATATACATGAGCGCATTTACTGTTAGTAATTATCTGCTGTGCAAGTTTAATGTTATTATTGAAGTTATTTATATATGTGTGAAAACACAAGGGGAAAAATTTTATTTTATACTTAAGTAATGCAAAATCTACATTTGAAATTGGATTTTCACATCACATACAGTATATAGTTATTATAATTACTAATCATTAGTTAATATTAAGTACTGAGTAAGAAATTAGTGTGAGGTCAAATGTAAAGTGTCCATAGTGAATATGTGGTGGTATAAGTTATCATAGTTGAATGTGATAGTATTATTTAAGTGTATATAATTGTTTTGTTATATGTTATTGTGTGTGACTCACAATTTAGTGTATTATTAGTTAGTAAATGTAAGTGTCTATATATGGAGATAAATTAATTATAAGTGTCATAGTGATTAATTGTGTGTATATTATTGATGTCATATGTTTGATATTATGTGATGTATAAAGTGTATAAGATGTTAATTTGTGTTAGACAATCCAGTCTCTCATGAACACCCATTTAAGTATGCGTTACCCGGCATTTGTGCTCATGTATTAACTTTTAGTGTTTGTGTTTAATGAAAAATTAGGTATCTTTAATAAATTATTATTTATATTACAATAATGATTATATATATTATCAATTTAGAATGCATATAAATCTTCATAATGATATTAAATTTAAAATAATAATAAATAATAATAATAATATAAAATATATAAACTTGCTTTACTAATAAAATAATAAGATTAATAATATTAATTAGATATAAAACATATAGTCAAATATAGTATTTAAATTATCAAATTTTAAAAATTAAACATAATGTTTAGAATAATTTAAATTCTTAAGTTATTAAAACATGATAAGATAGCAGAAAGTTAAAAACAGTAAAGCAGAAATTTATAGTTAATATAGCATGATATAATTTAAAGCTATAGATAAATGTATTATAATTATAGACATATGATAAATAGCTAAAAGAATTAATTCATTAACCTCCAACTACTTTATTAGAAGTTTTCATTAGCTACTTGCACTATTAAAGGAGCAGTAAAACTATAAAAATAAGAATACTATATTATATCACCCTACCACTGTTTAGTGTGTTATAGATGCTTATATATATATTCACATATATACGTCTTCGTAAATAGTTTGTGCCTTCATCCATTTCTTTTTAGCATAAAATAGTAGTATGTTTTAATGTTATTAAATTAGAATATTTAGTTTATTTAGTTATTATTAAAAGTCAGTTAATGAGAAAGATTATAAAATATATGTACAAGTATAAAATATTTCAATTAGAGGTTGTGCCAGTATAATGCTTCGAAAGTTAAAAATCACTAAATCTTTGAAGTAATCAATCGTTAGAATTCTGCTAAAATGATCTAAAGCAGTAAATCATGCTGGGAGACTATAGGCTTCGGCGCAATACATTTGTGAGTATATATAAAGCAAATTTGATAAAATATTAACAATTATTACTTCACTAATAATTTAAAAGAAAAAAAAAACCCAATACACAGATGTTGGAGTTGTCATACTCGCAGAACAAACGAGGCCAAGGGGTTATGGTCGCCAACTGGGGGCGTACACGTCTAGTTGGGGAAGTGATTGAGTCTAAGACTTATTTTCTCTACTGTCTTTTACACCGTGTGGGGGCTTTAATGGGGTTTATTACGGTGTTCCTTGACATTACTGGGGAGTTTTATGAATTTAGGAAGACAGCCTACACACTACTCGATTTAGAAGGTGTGGAGTCAGGACACGTGATAATTAGCGGGTAGCAGTTGTGTATGTATCTATTATAAAAAAAATCACTGTTAATAAGTACAGAATAGCGATACAGGAGATTTTATATGACTGCTATATGTTAATTAGTCTATGATTGTATATTATGATAAAAGCAGGTTAAAGCTGAGGCATGGAGTGTATTAAGTATAGTTCGCTCGAGTATTAAATAAGACAGACACACACGTATCTAATGGGAGAGCGTCAAATAGAGGCATATATGCACATTAATCAAAGTAGTGTATAGTAGGATACGAGGTAGGGCAGGGATTAATATAGTCTATGGATATGGGTTCTCTTTTTCGGGTTTTCTTATATGCGACTAGATATATACGGACATCATAATAAAGGCTAAAATATATTCAACACAAATCAGGATTGAGGTCATATTTCAATGTCATTTCTGGAGGTGCATATTCTAATCTTATAGGGCGGATTTAAATATGGTTATTATAGTAACATATTGGAGGGTCTAAATCTTTGATAAAATATATGTATCATTGAGTCAATATTAATTTAAGCTCAGGATTTAACACATAACAAATATTGAATGATATATAATGTATATAAGATTAAATTCAACAATATGAGTTTACAGCAGTAAAGCAGTAAAACAAAGCCATACTCATTTTATAAATTTGGTTAAGGGAAAAGTTCATTTTATCTTACAAATGAAAATAAATTTGGTTATCATAACACTGGACACTCCCATTTTCTACGCGCGTTTTTGTATGGGGTTGAGTACAGGCAATTATTATTATTATTTTATATTATTAATTAATTATTACAAGAATAGTTAGTAGTTTATTATTTATTAGTAATTATTTCTTTATTAAATTTATTAATTCTATTTATTATGTTATTATTAAAAAGCTTATTTTTTTATATGTGTTAAATGGTGACTATTTATTAAATTTTTTATTGGCTGATTATGTTTGATTAATTTAATTTTATTTAATGATAATAATTTTGGTAAAAGATTTGTTTGTAATACTTAGCAGGTAAATTGTTTATTGAGAGGATTAGTTGATATTAAGATTTATTTATTTGTGCTTTGTATGGAATTTTTAAGATTAGGATAGCATCAATCTCATGCATTATGGATTCACGATTATAATTTTTATGATTATGATTTTGTAGATGTAATTCTGGCTATAATGGTAAATAATTATCTATATATCGTGATTCTATGCATACTAATCGAATTTTAAATATATATTATAATATTTAATAGATTTATAATAATTATTTGGATTTGACAATATAATTTATAATTGTTTAATTGTTCGGATATGTTTACCTATTTTTATAATTCATTGATTTTATGAATTTTTTTATGATATTATGTTTATGAATCAATATATGATTGTTTGATTTTATTTATAGCTCTTGATTTTTTCTGGAGTGGATATTTTCCTTTTTACCTATAATTTTTATCGAAAATGATTTGATTAACCACACAATGATGTCTATTATAAAGCTATTTTTATGGTTAATGTTGTTATTATAGTTGGTCAATCATTTTTCTTAATCATGTCTCATTTTATTTTCTATCATCGATGCTTTGAGAGTTATTTTGACTCGATATTAGGATCATTAGTTTTTATTATTACTATTGAAGGTATAGCAATAGAAAAAATGATTTTTTATAAATTTTTGTATTTATTTTATTATTATTATTTTTATTATTATTATTATTATTATTATTATTATTATTATTATTATTATTATTATTATTATTATTATTATTATTATTATTATTATTAAATTTTTTAAATTTTCAGTACATTGCCTTTATTTTAAACTATTCATTGGTTTAGTGAATGTTATTTATTCTGTAAAATTTAATTGATATTTTAAGAGTGACTATATCTTGAATATGAAAATTAAAATAATAAAAAAATACTTTTAACTTTTTAAAGATTTCAGAATAAAAGGGCATTATGAATTATGGTATCAAGTGGACATTATGAAACGTGAAATGATGGATAATCATCAAATAAAACAATGAATACTTTTATATAGCTCTCAGGAGAGAGAGAGAGAGAGAGAGAGAGAGAGAGAGAGAGAGAGAGAGAGAGAGAGAGAGAGAGAGAGAGAGAGAGAGAGAGGAGAAATAGAGAGAGAGAAAAAAGAAAAATATTGAACAATATTAATATGTTATAATGAATAAATGCTGCGCCGATTTTGATAAAAAGACAGGTCTGCTTGTCAACATGAAGGGCGAAGCGTGGTCAAGTTAGTTAACTCTTTGCGGTCGTATTGTTGACGGGGTCTACCCTGTGCTCTCTCCTTTCTCGTCAGTTTTTTCACCCATTTCATCCCACATGCTCAAACTTCTAGCTGTGGGCTTTATCAGAGGGCTTTTCCATCCCTTTTTCTTTGTGTCGGATGACTAAGAGTCACTGCGCTTCTAGCACGTTTAATCATACTATATGAGATAGTGCTCACGTTAGCTAAGTCTTTCTTTATTCATTAACCTTTTGTGCGTCCCCATCTTTTTTCAGAGTACCTTGTCCTTCTCTTTCCAGTCTTCCCAGTGAACTATTTCCATTAGCACATTTCCCCAACTCTTTAAATGTGAAGCTCAAAATTTTTTAAACAGAGCACTTTTGGATAAAATTCTTATTATATTATAAAACTAAGGACTAGCTTGCTTGAAAATTCGAGGAAACTGATTTAGCACATCGAGTCATACTCTCCGACGTTCTAATTATAAACATACATGTGTGTGTTCACAAAAAATTCTTTTAGGCAGGCCTTTGTATAAAAGCCCGGATAAAAAAAATAGGTTTGCCACGACAGTCCTAGAAAGCTGGTGGAGTAAAAGAATTATTGCTCGTGAACTGACAGACCTCTGGTCTTCTTCAGAAGAGAAAGTGAAGTGAAGTGATAATATATCATAATATCAAAGTTGAAAGGGATCTAATTATTAAATATAATTAGTATAGCTTGAATATAGAGTTTAGCAATCAAATATGTCACTTACGTAGTATATATATATTCAATTAATGTATATCATCTTAACTTATTGTAGGGATGTTAGTATCTATAGCATATATAACAAGATTCAATCAAATATGCATATAAGTAGAAATCGATAGCTAGATAGTGGTATATATTTTATTCAAAATATATAGATATATATAAGATCAGATCAAAATGGGTGATATAATAATAGATGTTTATGTGTGTGGTGTGAATAAGAATAGAGGATAATATTTGGTTATATTAATGTATTTAATTTAATTAATATATGTATATAGTAGTTAGATATATATGATATTGATCTATAAGATGTAATTAATTTAGTATTTAGGTGTATATATAAGTGGTCGTATAGTGTTTATATTATAGATATTTATGTGATTATTAGTATTATTTATATATATAAGTGTTAGAAAAGACTATAACTCTATAGTAGGTATTATATATATAAAGCATTAGTACCTCTATAGCTATTTATAACTTGTATAATTATATATAACTATAGAGTGATATTTGATATTCATCATCATTATAATAATTTATATAATATAATCTCTATATATACTTATATATAATCCGTATATATATACTAGTATGAGGGTTAGAACACTATATATATATAATTTATAAGTATATATATATTATATACATATAATTAGGATAGCTATTAATTCTAGTGGAAAGGGCCAGGAGGAGTGGGGTGTAAGAAGGGGAATTATATTATATATATATATATAGTAGGATAGGCCATTATGTAAAGGTACTATTGATTAAATATAAGAGTAGAGTACATATATAGTATATATATAGCTATATATATTATAATATAATATTATAAATATATATATACTATAATATCTGAGTAATATCAGTATGATACTTATATAATGTTGTGATAAATCAATACTATATTACTTTCATATATTACTTATATAATTATTATTATTATGTGGCACTCACTTGGGCACTCATTGGCACTCACTTTGGCACTCATTGGCACTGTTGGGCACACTAAAAAAAAAAAAAAAAAAATTATATATATATATATATATAGTATATTTATATATACATATCATATTATATATATTATTTATAGGTATTATAAAAGACAGCTACTATGGCTATACTTATTATATATATTATATATTTATATTATTATATATATATATATATATATATTATACATATATATATATTATATATATATATATATTATATATATATAATATATATATATATAATATATATATATATATTATATATATATATATTTATATATATTTATAGGATATTAAAATTATTGATGAAAATATATATTTATCTAATATATATATATAATACTCACAATACTATATAGCTATTATATATATATATACTATATATATATATATATATATATAATATATATATATATATATATATCATATATTGGATATATATACTGTGAACTTACTTATATATATATATATAATATATATATACATCTATATATATATATCTAATTAATTACTTATATATATACATGTTTATATATATATATATAGAACAACTTAAATTAATGAATAATCTATTAACTTAATTCCTTCAATAATGGAACTAAATTTTTAGCATCCTATATTATACCTTATAAGGTATACTTATATATATCATAATCATGATATATATAGTGTAATTGGTTATATATATAGATAAGTATATAAATAACTCAATATCAAAATAAGCCACTCAGTTAGGCTGTAGAGGTATACATAAAATCTGACTACTAGCTCACTACATATGGTTATATAATATAGTATATATACATATATATAATGGTATATAAGTATATTAATTAGTCATATAATATAAGTAGGCTAAATATCATTAGGTTATACAATATATATAATTATAATATAATACACTCAAATGGATAAAGTATAGAATCAATCTATAAATAACTGACTGAGGCTACAATATAAGTATATATATATCCTACTAAAGGAATAAGGAACTATAAATACATTTCCTATTAGTGTGATAAAAAAATTGTTAACTACCGTGCATACGGGTAATAATCTTTATTGAGCTAAGTAGTATCATAAAAGTATACCGAATTAATCATGGATCAATTAATATATAACAGTAATAGGTATAAAAGTACATATAGTATATATAATATATATATAATTTATTCAAATAATATTATATATATAAAATAGGCTACTATAATATATTAATAATATTAGATATGTATATACTATTATATATATTATACTATAAATACTAATAAGGATAGATGGAGTCATAATAAGTATAAAATTATATTATATATAACTATATATATATATAATATTAGTATATATATATAGTATATATATATATTATATATGATATATATATAATATATATTATATAATATATATAATATATATATATATATATATGATATATAGCTATTAGTATCTACAAATATTTCTCATAATATAACTAATTATATATATATATATATAGTATATATATATAAAATATTAATAATATATACTATATAGTTATAATATATATTAATATTATATAGAAAGAATTTGATAAATTCCACCATAGGGAAATATATACCAGTATATATACAACTATATATAGTAGTTGGTCGTATAAAATTATTTCATAATCATAAAGATATATATATATATGTATATTATATTAGGGATATATATTATGTTAGCATTAGTATAGTGCTATAATTTCTTAAGAACCGGGTAGCCAAAAATTAACCTGTATACTATATATATATGAAATATAAATTAGTTATATTAGGTGATATACCATATATATATATATGTGTACCTATATTATTATCTATATATAACAATATTAGGTTCCTCCTCCTAAAGGTATAAGTAGTGGTATCAGTAATATTATATACTATTATATATAAAACAATATAATATATATATTATAAAATTATATAAGAATCATATAAATATAATATATATAATTATATATAAAATTATATATATAATATTATAATATACTATATATATAATATAGGCTATATATAATATATATAATCAGTATATATATATTATATAATATATAGTCACACTCTATATATACTATATATATACTATAAGGTATATAGTATATATAGCATCAATATAAATATATATAATGTATAATAAGGTATTCCTATCATAACGATAAAAAAACATCTTTGTCTAAGCATCTAGGCTTTTTAATTCATGCAGATAGAAATTTCCGGGCAATTTTTATAGCAGGGTAAAAAAAAAGCCAAAAATAGTTATAAATCTGCGCGCACTTGCTTTTTTTGTTAATGAAGTTTCCAGATTATTACAATGTTGGACAAGGTCTTGAATGCAAGTTCATTTGCATATTTTAGTCGTTTATTATTACCACTGAAGGAATAAAATATACTGAAGATTAAATTCTATATAAATTAAATTAATAAATGAGAGGACACGGAAAACCTCTCGAGGTCTGTGGTATAAATTAAATTGGTATCTTTGGTTAAACTAGAAGCAAACTCTTTGCAATATATAGATGGTTTTTCGCGTTGAATGGGGGTCCTTGCTATATTTAAATACAGCATTCCAAAATTGAAAAGGAAAATTTGTTTTACGGGGTTGTTTCATGAAATAATTACTGAGTGATAGTGGTAATATAATGAGTTTTTAATATAAGAGCATGGCAATAAATAATATAATCGAATAAGTTAATTAGCACATATAATAATATAATAATCATAATAATAATAATTATTATTAGTTATAAATTAAATATATTTTTACACTATATTTAAAATCCCATTCAAATTATAGTCTTAAATTATAATGAAAATATATAATAAATATGAAATACTATTTAAAGGTCACAAGTAATAAGATATATAATGAATTAAAGAGTAAAGCGTAATTATAATCATAAGTCATATATTAGAATTAGTAATTACTATGAATACTTTTATGGTAGCTAATGATAATAACTTTAAATATATTGAAGAATAATAATAATGAATAATTATAGAGATAAACAAATATAATTTGAAGACATATAAATAATAATAATAAAAAATAATAAAAATAGATAAAAATAATAATAATAAAAATAATAAAAAAAAAATAATAGTTATAATAATTATAATAATTATAATAATTATAATAATTGTAATTCTAATAATAATAATAATAATAATAATAATAATAATAATAATAATTATGATTATTATTATTAAATCATTACAAGAAGATTCTAATTAATCATATTAAGTTTGATTCCATGAACAAATGTTATTTCTTTATTATTACTGAAAATTTTATTTAAAGATTAGTTGTTCTTATTATATTATTATTTATTATTATTATTATTATTATTTTATGAATATTAGATTATTATATTATTATTATATTATTATTATTATTATTATTATTATTATTTATATTACTAACAATAACTTTAAATGTCAATCAACGTTAATGAAATTTAAATGAAATAATAAGTAAAATTCAATAGTTTATTAAAATGAGAAAGATTTACAATATTTTATATCATTATAATTATTAAAATACATGCAAAAAAAATAAAATAAAAATAAAATAAACAATAAATAAAGAAAAAGAAAGAAATGAAAAAAATACTAAATATAAAATAAATATATAAATAAAATTTTTCATTTTCAAAAAACTCGACTTTCCTTGAAATTTATTGATTAAATATAAGAAAATCGACAGAAATTTCAATTTCTCAATTTTTATAACTTTGGAAATTTTCATTCTTGTTGTAAACTTTTTTTCTTAAAAAAAATTTAAAAGGTAAATAACTAGTATAAACATACATCCATTTTTATGCGATCATTGCAATATAATATAAAAATATATAATTAATAATAGGAATATTATGTGAATAATATAATACAATGAAAAAAATGTATAAATAAATTATTGAGATATTATATAATATGATGGTTTTACATTCCTAATAAAAATTAAATATTAATAATAATAATAATAATAATAATAATAATAATAATAATAATAATAATAATAATAATAATAATAATAATAATAATAATAATAATAAAAATTATAATTAATGGTAATAATAATATCATGAAAAAAAAAAGACTTAAATAAATATAATTTTATTTGGGAGTTTAATTGGGGTACATGTCTTTTTTCTTAACAATATATGACAAATAATTCGGGAGTTGTAATATCATTGGTATAGTCCCTACGCACAATTGGTAACTAACTGCTTGGTTCTACCTTTATTATCAAAAATCAGAGAGGTATTAGAAGCAAACGGATTTACAATTTTTGAAGAAATTCTGGCTATATGAAAGTTTAGTGACCGTTTTAGGTGCAAAAACGTATAAGTGGTGGGTCTCTGTGTTTCCTTATTAAGCTAAATAATGTGTATAGATAGCAAATAGCTGTTCAGAGAATATTTCGTAGTTTAAAGTTTAATATATAATAATTAAAGATTATTTGAATGCTCCATCAGGTTTCAGTAACACATAGCAGGCGGATAAAACGTTTTGCATCAAAATAACCGATTTTATATCTGATTTGCTAGCTATGTCTTAGACTGGAAGATGACATTAATACCATAATATGTGATACCGGTGTATTTATGCTGCAATAATATATCTTCTTTTAGTATATATAGAGGAATGTATTTTGGTAATTTGACTAGTATAATATTATTTGGTACAGGACTTCCTAAGTTGGTAGCTTCTTTAAGAGCAAGCACGCCCTATATAAGAGGTTGGTAATTTTAGAAATCCATAAGGAGGTTGTAGAAAGATGTTTTTTTATTCGAGCAATAAGTAAAAGAAGATTTTCAAGGTATAAGTATAAAATTCGACAAAAGTCGTTCTGGGTTTTGCGATACTCATCATCTTCGTAGGCGAATTGGTACGTGCACAGCTTTTCCTAGCGGATTTTCCCACCCTATTATATTGTGGAAGAGAGATTGTGTGTTTGAATTAAGAGAGAATTCGTAGTACGCAGAGTCCCCACAGCCTTTTCCTTGATGTTCCTATACAAGCTCTTGCCGGAGAGGGATTTTATCTGGGTGGCGATATGTTTGATAGTTGAGAAGTTTTCTTCTGATTCTTAATAATTTGGATCTGAGACAATCTGGCTGAAGAGTATCCCTCAAAAATGGACGGGTTTGATTAGTCACTTTCACTTTGACCTTATGCCTAAAATTTTGCCCGCCGCACAATCTTAGCATAAGTAGCGAACATAAATTAAAATGTTCTACGAAAAGTTAAATGGAGTGGCTATCTGATACTTCCATGCGCTAAAAAACGGAGTGAGTAAAGTATGTTGTATAAAAAATAAAGTATCAAAAGTAATACTAAATACATAGGAGGACTTTCAATTGCAAACATATCTAATTATGTTCGAAGACATAAGTAGACATATAAAACATTTGAAGGCAAAAATAATACAGAGAAATGTATAATATTCAATATGACGAGCAAATATAACTGGTTACAGTCCGAAGATCTACTTTAAAAATATTTTGAATCACTAAAAATACACATAATTTATATATCAATACGGAAAATTAAGAAAGGGGGCAGTCTTAAGAACATAAGCATGATTTTGGTTATATCCGTTATGGATATAACAAACATACAAACATTTAAATGCAAATAAAAATACAAAAAATGTTTAATACAAAATAAATTATGAATATGAAACAATTGAATTAATTCACGACGTTAATAGACCACATTGATCGAACCATTAAATCCAAAGAAAGGTCCAGTAATAAAGACCGTTTCTACGTATCCATGATTTGAGCAATGCGCACGTAGTTTTCAAAGTTGTAATATCTGAATACATAGCTACTACTTTGTTTCCAATGCATGTGACGATAGTGGTGTAAGTTTAGTTCCTTTATCTCGAAAATTCTTCAGTACATAAAGGGAGAGGTCACAGAACATTTAGACTCATCAGATAAAGCGAAATCAAAGTTCAGAGGTAGTATTTACAAAAAATGAAGTGTTCTGCCCATAACCTCAACGTAAAAATGGATGAAGCAGAATCCCATGACCATAAGGAAGTTTACATCATGTAGAAGAGCGAAATTGCTTAAAAGTTTTAGATCCTCTTATTTTGAAGAATTTCTTCACATACTAGAAAGGGGCGTCACAAGAACCATTTAGAATGTCCGAAAGGAATCAAGTTCGTGTGGAATCTAAAATGAGTTTCTGGCCCATAAATCCAAACATTGAATGATGAAAGAAAGTCCAATACCGTAAAGGAGTTTAGCTATGATCAAGAACAAATAAGAGATTCTGTCCAAATGTGAGTGGTGTGAAAAGAATGAAGACGCATAGATCCAAAATTAGGAGAATGAAAATTAGTCTTTTCTCGCAATATTCTTTGCTTTGAGTCATTTTCGCGAGTGTTCTGATTGGATTTTTGTGTTATAGGCAATGTACAGTTTTTTTTCTTTTTCTTCATATATTTTTTTTTTTTTGGTGTTTTTTCTTTTAGTAATCACTCAAGGGCATTGATTGTAGTTCTGGGTGTTCTACTCCGGATTACCCATTATAAGGGTAAGGGACTTGCTAAATTGGTGGCTCTTTAAGAACAAGCACCCATAATAAGAGGTTGGTAATTAGACATCACATATTTGAAAAGATGTTTATCAACCCTAGTAAAGATATTCAATGAAAGTATAAAATAACAAAAGTCCCTTCTGTTGAAGATCTCTCTCTTCGTAGCGAATTGGTAGTCACAGCTTTTTCCAGCGCCGTTTTCCAACCTATTTTTGTGCGAGAGAATTTGTGGTTTGAATTGAGAAAGGTCTGGTCGCTGCTTAGTTCTTGATGTTGTAGAAGCTCTTTGCCGGGAGAGGTATTATACATGGTGAGCGGCGAGTAATCTTGAGTGAGATTTTTTCTGATCCTTAATAATTTGATCTGACTAATCTGCTGAAGAGTATCTCAAAAATGAGGGTTGTTTATTAGTAATTGTCACTTTGCTTTAATGCTAAAATTTTTGCTCGGCGCAAATCTTAGCATAAGTACGAACATAAATTAAAATGTTTACAAAGTTAATGGAGTGCTACATATACATGCATTTTGCAAGTTTGCACATTAGCTTTTTTTAATATGCTCTTTAAATGTTAGTTTTTCATCTACCGTTATCTCAAATATTCTAGCGTTTGCGACTCTATCCAGGTCAACTCCTTTAAAATATTTTAATGTTGAAATTATCAGCTATAGTTTTATTGCTAATAAGAATGTATGACGTTTTCTGTAAATTTAGTAAAAGTTTACTAGAATCTATCTATGTTGTGATATCTTATTTAACGTGTCTGCTCTTTTTAGTTATAGTGTGAGGGGTTTTATCCCTTATTAATATATAAATATCGTCACTAAATAAGACCGTGAAAGAGTCATGTGAATTAAACAGATCATTGGTATATAAAGTAATTAATAAAGTGCCAAGAATATATCCTTGTGGAACACCGAAAGTTATTTGAAATGTTTCCGAGCATATTTCACCTATTTTGACATACTGAGATATTTCACTTAGATATGTTCTAAACC
>JABUQX010100340.1:27500-46956 GCA_015478945.1 Trachelipus rathkii
GTATACCTCTCGACTCAGTTGCGCTATAGTTGAGCAACGCTGTGCTTCATGTTAAATAATTATTAATAATTAATATAAATTCAAAAAAGGGGCCTTAAATAGGATTCTATGGTGACCGAAAAATATTGCTATCAATATATATATATATATATATATATATATATATATATATTATATATATATATATATATATATATATATATATATATATATATATATTTATTATATATATCAATATATAATATATATATATATATAAATATATATATGTGAGTGTTATGTGTGGGTAGTTCTTTTTGGTTTTACTACGTCCATATAATGTCTAAGTAGGGTGTGTGGTACGAACTTATGAACACGACTGTTCTAGTAGAATTTAAAATTGAATGGTAAAAGTTTTAAGTCATTTAATCTACAAAATCAATAAAATCGAAATTTACCTTTAAATAAGCTATACATACGGCACCTTTTAGCGTTTCTGGTTTGTGGGTTTTAACACGTATTTTTATCACTCAATTTAAAACTAAATAATCTTGAACATTCTTTAATAACTATATTCAAAATAAATAAGCTATTTGCTATAATAAAATTTAATATCAATAAAAGCAAGGGTAGCCTATTTATTATACAAAAACATAGATATTAATATAAATTTTAGTTTCGTAGAAAATGTTTTTGAGAGAAACAAACGCATGACAATGAATAATTCTCATCACAAGAATAATACTCCCATGCTGATAATTTTATTCATTGTCATATTTAATTTGTTTAACTGTGTCAATGTCGCAGCCATAACCTCTTATAGGTAATTACATAATAGAAGGTTCTTTCATTTCCACACGGGGGCGATAGATAGATAGATAGATAGATAGATAGATAGATAGATAGATAGATAGATAGATAGATAGATAGATAGATAGATAGATAGATAGATAGATAGATAGATAGATAGATAAAAAGAATAAAGAAAATAAAGAGAATCGATTAATAAAGATAGATAGATAGATAGATAGATAGATAGATAGATAGATAGATAGATAGATAGATAGATAGATAGTTCTTATAAAAAAAAGAATAAAAATAAATGGGAAACAACGCTGGAATTCCATCCCCATTCCCTTTAAAAATTACGCCAATCCATTCTTCCAAAATCCTCTAAAATCTTTTGATATTTTTTACGTAATCTTTTTTTTTTAGATTTAGACAGAATTTAACTTTCTTTCTCATATTTTTCTCCTATTTTCCCTTTATAAATTAAGTTCTTTCCTCTTCGTATTAAAATAATTACTATCAATCTGTCGAGATTTATATAAGAGTCCATTTTTTCCTCTTTTTAATAGAAAATAAAGGGAACTCTTCCAAATATTCCTTGGCTTTATTATATATATAAATATATATTTATACCTTCATATATATTTATATTTATATATATATAAATTAATATAAATATTAATTATATCTTATCATATAATATAATTCATATATAAAATATATATATATTTATAATATTTTATATAATATTTTATTGTTAAATTATTTATATTTATTATAATATATATTATATATAATTTTAAATATTATATTTAAATAATTTTATTATTAACGTATTAATTTTGGGAAAGAGTTCCTTTTATTTTTAAATTATAATAGGAATATAATGACTTCTATATTTAATAAATCTTTCGGACAGATAGAATTAGATAATAATTTATTTATGAATAAGAGGAACTTAATTATATAATGGATAATAGGAGAAAGTAATATGAGAATTAAGTAGATAAGTAAATTTTCGGAGCGAAGGTCCTATAATCGATTTTTGCGCATGAAAAAAAGCGGAAAAATAGGGATTACGTTAATGCAGAATTGCACGAGAGTATTATTTTAGTAGTTTTTTGTATTTGTTTCGTGGGAAGGTTAACTCGTGAAAATTGGCGTATTTTCTTAGGGTAATTTGCAGAATGGAAATCTCACCAGCGCTTGTTTTCCGCGCAGTGTTTATTTGTCGTTATTCTTTTTTGTTTATAGATAAGAAGCTCAAATCTAATGCTATACTACTATTACTATCTATCTACTATCTAACTAACTATTATCATATATATGCTATATTTGTTCTCTACATCTATCTTATCTTTAACTTTATCTATCTAAACTTACTATACTTCTATCTATCTTATCTATACCTAATCTATACCTCTTACTAATACTTAATCTATCTAACTCTTTCTACTTATCTACTATTACTATCTCTATCTATCTATCTATCATCATCATCATCATATAATAATAATTACATTAATAATAATTACATTAATAAATTAATAATATCTATATAATAATACATATAATAATTAAATCTAATCTAATATCAGTACACTACTCGTGTGGAAATAGATAAAAAGTAATAACTTCTATAATTATTAGTAACTTTTTCCATAATAATAAATATAGAGAGTTATGAATCATGATACATAAATTAAATCACCATAATATATTGGGGAATAATAACTAATAATCAAAGGAATTAATTATAATATAATAATAAATACACTAAAAAAATAATAACAATTATAAATAATAAATAACATTAATAAATAACATTAATAAAAAAAAAATATAAATAGAAAATAATATAAAAATATTAATACCAAATAATCATGGGAGTAATAATTTATTTCTTGTGATGAGAATTAATTCATTAATAGCTCAATGCACGGTATTATAATGTTTCTTCTCAAAAACATTTTTATTAATAAACTTAACATATAAATAATTTATAATTATTAATCATATAATCATTAATAATAAGTTTATAAGTATAATTAACTATAAATAAAATAATTAGGACTATAATCACCACTACACTCTTAAGTCTCTATTTATTATTTTTTTATTATGATATTATTTATTAAATTTTTATATTATATTATTGCAAATTATTGAGTCATTAGTTATAGTTTTATATGTTAGTTGTATATTAGATGTTATTTAAAGGTATGATTACGTAGGGTAGATTTTAGTTTATGATATATGTGGTGATTGGTAGTAAGTTAAAAGTATATTATGTGTATAGTAAAATTCAGCTAACATATAAGTAGTAGAAAACGCTCAGTTAAAAAAGGTGCGGCAAATTAATAGGCCATTTATTTGGTGTATAAAGAATTTTCTGATTTTTCTTTTTTATTGGATAATTTGGTAGTATTAAATCCCTTAAGCACCATACCTGTAGCGATTCTAGTTTGAAAAATTTAGGAACTGCATACATTACAAAGGATAAAAGTTAAGGAGATGAGGGAGTAGTTAGAGAGAGGAGAAGAGACGTAGAGAGAGAGTAGAGAGGAGAGAGAGAGACAGAGAAGAGAGAGAGAAAGTTTTGATAACATAAGAGAATATTTTTTAAAAAAGATAACTTTCCTGACCACCGCAGTTGCCGGTTTCGAGACCAGTATCACTGCGGTTGCAGTTGTGGTTGTGGTTAGACCAGTGACACCGTGGTTGCGTTGCATGTTGCGTTTCGCTTCAAAAATATTGTAGCAGTTGCGGTCCTCATCTTGTCGGTTTGGGGTTGCGGCTGAGTTGCAGCGTAACATAATATACTACGATAACCACCTACCATTAAAACTTCCTATAATATATATATATATATCATATATAATATTATATATTATATATATATATTTAATTTAATATATATATATATATATATATATAGTTTATAATATATTAACTTAATTTATAATATATTATTATATATATTAAAATATATAATATTATATATAATTATATATATATATTATAATATATATATATATATTATATATATATATAATTATATATATATTAAACATATATATATATATATTAGTAGTATAATATATATATATATACTAATAATATCATATTATATTATATATATATATATATATATATATATATATATATATATATATATTTTTAGATCTAGCAATATTTTATTTCAGGGACAACTACATTTATATAATATCTCTATTTAATTTTTGCTCATTTTATAAATTTATATATTATTAAATTTATTTATAAATATTATATTATATATATACCAATAGGAAAGCACAGCGGTAGGCTTATCACATAACTATATAGCGCATTTTAGGATATATAGTGATATAAAAGTATTTAATTTGATATCACAAAATAATATTGTCATCCTTTCTTGGATATTCCTACGCCGGGAGCTCATCTGATTTTGGAGAATCGATGGGCGCAATCGATCATAACACCACTACGAAATCATTTCCTCAGTCTCCATCTACGCAGGAATTTAATTAGTCCCTTTTCCTCAGTGTATACTCTTAACTGATTGAAATTATTAATCAGAACGTTTACGCCATGACCTTCCTCGATAATATATAATAGCTATATTATTATTTTGGTTTGGAACTTTTTCATAAAAAGGGATTAATTGTTATGGGATGTTTACTTATATTGATATTATACTCACTATCTGATATAATATTATTAATATATTATATATATAATATAATATTAATTATTATTATATATTATATATATATATTATATTAATAATTATATGTTATATATATATATATATTATATTTAAATTATATATTTCTATGAATATAAATAATCCGCTGAAGATAATTTTTCACTCTGTCTGGATTAATTGTTAAACACTGGGTCCCTAGCAGATGGCCGCGCTAAGTTTTTGACGCTTAAGCCACGATGGACTAAAAGAATAATGCGAGAAATGTTCCTGTAGTGAATATATATCACAAACCAAACAGGAATCACAACGCGCTCTTTCCGTCACATTCGGAGAGTAAGTGGTTCCAAAACAGAGAACCTGCAACAGAGTGTGAAATACTTATTAACCGGGGAAAATATAATGTATTGTAAGATTACACTGCTCATCCTTCTACACCTCACCGCAGTGTGATAGGTATTGAAAATTACTTAGTGAATTTAGTGAAATTACTTAAAGGGTTATTTTTATTAATAACTTATCATATATCATTATAATTATTATGAAATATATTATAATATATTATATATATAATATATATATATATAATTTAATATATATATAAATACTATATAATTAATATATATATAAATATATATTTATATATTATAACTTATATTATATATAAATAATATATATATAATATATATAATAATTATGGTAGTTATAACGTTATATTTATCATTTTAGAATTCTATTTAAATAAGAATTTTAAATAAATTTAATTGTACATTAATTTTATTATATATATATATATTTAATATATATTATTATTATTATAATTATTATAAACGAATTATTATAAATAATTAATTAATAAATATCTAAATATTATATTATACATATTTATTATCAATATTATGTAATTTAATTAATATTTATGAATTATTTTTATAAGATATTATATAATTATTTTTTAAGATTAGAATAAGAATTATTATATATTATATTATATATTTAAATTTAATTATTGTATTTATTTAATATTAATATATTATATATATATTATATATATAATATAATTATATCTATATATATATATATATTTAAATGTTAATAAATAACATACTGTCTTATCGTTATTGTACATCGCTTAATTAATATAGACAATATTATGTATATATTAATTCTGAACTTTCTTATATTTTATTATATTTTATTATATCATATTTAGTTTATCGTTATTATTAATTATTAATTCTAACTTTTATTTTCTTGATTTTTTTTTATTCTTCTATCTTCCGGGTGAAAGTTAAATTACTTATTGAACAGTCATTTCTTTTATTTCCTTAGTCTACCGTCAGGCCACAAAAATTTAAATTATAAATTTTAAAGATATTATTAAAATAAAAATTCATAATAATATAATATATGAATTTTGCGTCCTATTTGATGATCATTCATTCAATAGTATATAAAAATTTCAAATAAAAATTTAGTAATTTTTATTAAACCCTATTTTGATTTTAATTATTTCTATAAATTCAATAATTTTTATATATGGCATTTTACCCATTTATGAATTTACATTCCTCTTTGTTTATAAATCTTATTCTATTATTTTTATAAATTAACCCACTTTCATGCGGGCAAGGGCAACCAGAACGAGGTGTTATAATGTGGGAAGCTATCTTATTATTTGGTTCTGTGACGGCCTTGATAAGACATAAAATTTAGCAATAATATAGGGCATTATATCAAATTTGGAAAAATTAATCACTAAATAATGTACTAAATAATGTAAATTCTAGTGTAATATATTTTACTCACAGTTATCAGAGATTCACATATATTAAATAATATAATAAAATGATCTAATCTAATAATAACTCTAATTACAATACAGCTTTTAAAATAATTAATTCAAATTAAATCTATAAAAATATGAGGAATAAATTGGATACTCATTCTTATTAGGAAATGATTCTTGACATACATCAAAAAAATACAAAAACTTCTCTTATTCTAGCTTATGCCGACACGATTCTTAGAGGTGATTAAGAAAATAATCCATTATTAGGGCTCCCCTATGATTGTTCATTAACTTTCTCCATTTCTTCATCTTTGAGCCATCCCGGAATAGCTATAGATAAGTACGCTGTTAGCATTATACCATATTAAAGAATAATCAATATATGACATCATAATGTACAGAAATGAGTATTTATATTATAATTAATATCACCAACATATAAAAATAACTAAAATATTATTTTATCCAAGAGGAAATTAATATTTTGATAATTAATAATAATTTTATAAAATTATTATAATACATAATATTAAAAAAGTAATAATAGCTTAAGTAATATTCAAGATAATAGTAAATTATAAATAAATGAATACATAAATAAATAAACTCTAAGGAAACTTAAACAAGGAATTAATTATACATAATATAATTATTAATAAATATCTAAATATAACTAATAATCAATAAATCAAATGCCACCTATCTACATATTATAATCAATATATAACTATATTTACTAATAATTATCTATATTTAATAATTAAATATATTCTTGGATAAAATATATATTTATAATTATAATATATAAATAATTAATATAATAATTTAATAATATAATTAATATTTTTAAATATTGAAATCTTCATTTTATATTATATATACCTATATTCATTTGTCTTACTAGATAATTTTAAAGTCATATTAAATTTGAATATAATAATAATAATAATAATTAATTAAATATTATTTCATTATTATTATCATTCATATATTATATTATAATATATATATATTAATAATATAAAATGTGTTGTTATCGCAAATTTATACAGAAATAATGTTATTTGATATATATTTATATCATAAATTACGAACTTCTAGTTTTAAAGAAAATAATGTTTAGAAACTGACAGCAACTAATAATGATAATAAATCAAATAAATAAATAAATAACTAATAAAAAATAATAATAATAATAATAATAGTAAATTAAATAATTCATAAATAATTAATAATAAATAATTAATAAATATAATATAGTAATTATTAATTAAATATAATAATAAATTATTAATAATAATCATAATTAATAATAATTATAATAATATATATAATAATAATAATAATATATAATAATAACATTTAATAAATTTAATAAATAAATAATAAATATTAATTAAAATCATAATAAATAAATTAAATATATAATATAAATCTATAATAAAATAATTATATATAAATCATAAACAATAACAATTAAACATATAACAATTAATAAATATAATTACAGATATTACAATAACATAATTAACAAATAACAATTAACAATACAAAATAATAAGTAATATAATAAAATTAAATAATATATAATAATAAATATAATAATATATAAATAAAATAATAATCACATAATATTCTATATAATAAATCACATAATAAATATTTAAATAAATAATCTATTATATACCGACAAATCAATAAGACTCGAATATATTGGTAGTTATACATGATATAGATATATATAATACCATCGAATTATTATATATACTATATAATAATATAAGTAATCAATACATATATACTATTATTATTACTTCATATATACTTATTATTACTTATTATTATTCACTTATTCTTATTAGTTATTATTATTTCTATTATTATTTATTTTATTTTGAGATTATTTATGTATTTAAATTATTACTTATTAATTCACCTTTACCAAGTGTACTCCACGATTATCTACCGGTTATTATGTCATTACATTTGTGATTTATTACCCTTATTATCTACCATTAATTTCAATATTATTATCGGTAGTTATTAGGTGTTGCCATTATCTATTATCATATAAATTATTATTTATTATTTATTTATTGGGCTCCGAGATCCTTGTGTTTTTTGCGTTGTGTGGTGTTGCTTGTGTGGCTTCTATGGTTGGTTCGCTTAATTATTTCTTGTTGCCTTTTATTCACTATATGTACATCTCTCATTAATGATGGATTTTATCTCATTCAGTTAACTCTTCATTATTTCATTCTATTTACTTCATTCGACTGCATTGATTATTTACTATGTGTATTATTGAGGCGTTCGCAATTATTCTCTTTTACCTCTAGTTTCTTACGATTTCGTTATCTATTCACTATTCAGTTTTATTACTTATTTATTCATTATTATTTTTATTACTTAATTATTTATTATATTATTATTATTATTATTATTATTAATTATATATTATTATTATTTATCAGTTATTATTTTTTAGTTTTCTAGATTTGTCACATTTTATTAATTTATGACTAGGCCAAAGCCTGCGGTATATGTACAGCAGCATACTATGTCATTTCGCTTTAAATATTTATTATATCTATTATTTTAAATTATTATTATTATTAATTTGTTAATATCTCTTATTTTTTTTAATTTTTATTTATTTAATACTAGTCCTCTTCTTATATTATCATGTCGGTTCTTATCCTCATCAATTATGTTTTTACTATCTATTAAGATATTACTCGAGTTTCTTTAATATCAATCTATTGGAATTCTTATCTTTTTTGCCTAAATTCTCGTTATCTCTCTGTGCCATCCCCTTACTCATTCTACTATTCATACCACTACCTGTCTCCATCACCCATGCTTATTTACAAGATCTAGCAGACCGGCTATATACTTCCGCACTATAACATTCCATGGGTCACAATCTCACGATCTATTCTCTATCGCGTGCCATCTAGTTCACAGTCGTCATCCATTTTCCACAAATTTATCACTGGCATAATCGCGATTATACGTCTATCAACAACATCGGACAGTCCTTCACAACGAAGTCGCCTTACCCCCTGGTGAGCTACGCGGAGCCAGCTCTCTCAAAGATGCTACTTTGGCGGTCTTCTATATGCAGGACCGTTAGTCAATAGTGCTTAAGGCTTAAAAACGAACTGGATTAGGTTGACACTTTCAGAAATTCGATTTGCTCCATGCGGGAAGACTGAGATTTTATCTATTCTAGAACAAAAAGAAAATGCCTGAATGACATATTTTCTATTATTTTAGTATTATTTTATTATTGTAGCTTGTATTTTACATTTCTGTAAAATTTTAACACTATGCTTAATGTGCAGGTAAGAACTTTAATCGGAAGATGACATTCGCGGCAAGGGATATTAGAAGGTTCGTCCTAAGTTGGGTATCTAGAGAATTACTAGAGAAGTTCCTCACTTGATAGGGCTATCCGTGAGGTGTAACTTTTTAAAAATATTATAATATATATTATTATATATATTATATATATAATTATTATTATATTATTTAATATATATATATATATATATATATATAAAATAAAATATCTATAATGTATATATATATAATAAGAATTATATATTATATATATTAATATATAATACTATATTACTATAATATATAATAGTATATTATATATATATATTACTATATATTATATTATAGTGTATTAATATAATATTAATATATAGATATTATTTATATAATGTATATATTAAATATTATATAATATAATCTATTATTATATAGATAAAATAATATATATATATTATATTTATATATATATTATATCATAGCTATTTACTGTTTTACGACTCGGTCAGTTTTGATTTTTTTTTTGTTTTTTTTAATATATTGTCTATATGAAATGAATTCACTGGTATAGGGACTGATTCAAAGTTCGAATTTTTTAAATATATTTCAAAAAATATATTTAAATATATACAAAAAAAAAAATCTCGAGAAGTACGACACTACAGAAAAACCAATTACATATTTGGAATCAGCGTATAAGTCTATTAAAAAATGTAAAAAAAAATAGTGGGCTCGAGCCGACGGGGGACAGAGGGGGGGACGTTTTCATACCCGTAGGAAGGACGGAGGCACCGCGACATCAAAATACCAAGGGAGCGGGTCGGAGACCTCCGGAAAGGGGAATAGTCCTACTTAGTCCTGAAGGCGAGACCGACTCATAGCTATTTAGCGGTTTACCTTGTGATATTCTTAGGATTAAAAAAAAAACTTAAAATCTGAACGGAGTGTAAAACGTACAGGTCCATCTATTTGAATCATGTCGTTCCATTAAATTGATGTAGGTTATACGTAATAAATTAAAAAACAACAAAAAAATTCAAAGCTGACCATTGTGTAAAAAAACAGAAAGAGGTGATATATATATATTAAATATAAATTATATATATATAAATAATAAATATTAAATTATAAAACTATATATTAAAATTATATAATAATATATATAAATATAAATATATATATAATATAATATATGATATAATTTTGTATAAACTGTACTGTGACTACCGAGGATCTAACTTAACTATACCTAGCTAACTAACTACTACTAACCTATACTCTATACTCTAAAACCTACTAAACCTACTAACCTAACCTAACCTAACCGTTTACTAACTTAATTAACTTACTTAACCTAATTAATTATTCCATTAATTACCAGTTTGCGATAGGAACTTAGGAGTTGGTTTTTACGTGCTAGCCTTGATGAGGTGGTTGACTATAATCAAGATCAAGTCGTTTTACAAATTTCTAATATAAATATAATAAAAATTATAAATTATATAAATATAAATATTATAAAAATAGATTATTATATATATATATATATAATTATAATATTAATATATAGACTTTCTCTTTAAAGGGTAGTTACCGATTAACTGTCGTACGAAACAGATGTAATCGATTTTATTTTTCGATTATTTCAAGGCAAAAGTGCGAAAAGGTTGCCATAACAGCTTTTTTCTTTTCTTTTTGTCAACATAAGGTACCCAAGAATTAATAGCAACAGATATTGAAAGCGCGGGTTCTCGGCCTCAAGCGGGAGGACGACGTAGAGGGGAACTTCGTCCCCCTCTGTCACCCGTCGGCTCTTCTCATTTAATAAAGAAAAAGAAAATTAAAAAAAATTAACAATATAAATTAACAATGAAATAAAAAAGGCATAATGACAACTCTCGGGATGTTTTCTCATTGGAGTTTTAGCTATACACGTTCTACCTGTCAAGAATGACAGAATTAGCAGAGTTGTGCGTATGTTTGATATCGCCGCCACTTTATGTAACTTCTTTTTAAAGGATAAGTGACTTATATATTAATATTATATATATAGTATTTTTAATATATATATAATATATATTATATATTATATATATTATTGAGTTATACTTATATATTATATTATATTTATATTATGATATGTTATATTTATATTTATATATATTTATATTATTTCTTTTCATTTTTATATTAACTTATTATTATTATTTATTATTATATATATTATATTATATATTATCTATCTATATATTAATTATTATTTATTATTTATTATATTTTTTTATTTAATAATTTATATTATTATTTTATTAATAAATATTATTTATTATTTATATTTTATATATTATTATTTTATATATTATGTTTATTGTATAATACATATATTATACATTACATATTATTTTGTATTTATATTTATATTAATATTATTATATATTATTATTTATATTTATATATATATAATATATTATATATGTTTATTATATTATATTATATATTATATATATAGTATATTTATATATATATATCTATGTTTTACATTATATATAATTTATTTTTCTATTTATATATGTATATTTTATATATATATATTATATATATATATTAGTATTTATATATTAATATGAAATTCTAAAGTTTAAAGATCGTCCGTTTAAATGTCATTAGTTCCGCAAGCTTATTTATATTTTTTCATGTGTAATAACTTCTGTCATATATTATTTATTTATATTTTTTATTATTTATATTAGTTATTAATTTTATATATTTTATTTTTATTATACTAATATATAATATATTTTTATTATTTATTTATTTTATATATTTTTCTTATTATTATTATTATATTATTTTTTTTATTTTTTATTATTAATTTTTTTTATTTTATATATATTATTTTATTAATTTTATTTTATTATTATTGTATTTATTTTTCAAATAACTATAATACTCTTAAGTTAATTTCACATGCTTGGGAATGATGAACCTGGGCCCTAGCAGATGTCCGCGTAAAGGCCCAGGTTCACATCCCAGCAGTGTGACGTGGTAACAAGAAGGAGTATACGTGGCGCAATGGACTAAAAGTAAAGCGCAAGAATTGCTCCTGTTGGTGAATATATCCCACCCAACGGAAAAACCACGGACGCACTCTACCGTCCAGCTCAGGGCGTAGCGACAAACAGGGCACGCGCATAGTGAAACTTTATACCGGGGAATATTATTGTATGTATAAGACACTGCTTCAAAAATTACAACCGCCAGTGTGAGTAGTATTAGCAAACTCAACCCTTAAGTAATTTAGCTACTGTGTGGTTTTATATATTCGTGACCTGGGCACTATCAGAGTGTCCGCGAAGTGTTTTGATCGATCCACGCCCACCGATGGACTAAAAGTATAAGCTGCAGAGATTTACGCGACATTCCTGCTAGGGCCAGGTTCAACATTCCTCCCAGCAAGTGTGGAAATACTTAAGGGGTTGTTTTTATCAATACCTTCACACTGCCTTGAATTTGTAGCAGTTGTTTTATGGCCTCAATACAATATATAATTCCCCGTTATAAAGTATTTCATCTGCGTGGTGCCCTGTGTTGTCGCTACGCCCGAGCGGTGACGGGTAGAGTGCGTCGTGGTCCTGTTTGGGTGGGTGTATATTCCACCACGAGCAATGCTCGCGCAATCTTTTTAGAGTCCCATCGCGGGCGTGGTCGTCAAACACTTACGCGGCTATTGCTAGGGCCAGGTTCACATCCCAGCATGGTGGAATGATACATAGGGGTTGTTTTTTGAATACGCTATCACCCTGCGTTATGAAATTGTAGCAGTTGTTATAATATAATAATATATATATTATTATATATATATATATAATACATACTCACTAATATGATAATTATCTGATAACTATCATATATATAGCTATATATTATATAATATAAATATAAATAAATTTAATTAAAACTAAATAAAAAAAAAAAAAAATAAAAATATAATAATAAATAATATAAATAAATATAATATATTATATAATAGATTGATGAGGTATTAATATTCTACAATAATACGTATTTGACCGAAACGTTGGTGATAGTCAACGTTAAATAAATGTTCAGTATATTCACTTTCAATGACTATACATACTACTACTATATATATAATCATACTTATACATTATCATAACTATTATACATATTATATATATACTAACTATCATTATATACTATGTATCTACTTACTATACTACTATACTACATAAGTCTATATATATACCCCTACCCCTCACTCAATATCTATAATACTCTCTTTCTGTTATCTTACTTCGCCATATGCCTTTTATTCCATCTATATATATTATATATTATTTAATATATAATATTATATATATTAATAAAATTAATATATAATATATTATATATATTATATATTATTAATATAAATATTAATATATATATATATATATATATATATATATATATTATAATTATATATAATATATTATCTCTATTGTTCTCAAATTAATTAAAATTTTATCCTTGTTAAGGAATACAATCAGGGGTAACTATGGTCACATTTTACTTCTTGAAAAAAAGGGAAGTACTACTAACTATATTTATAGCTCACTATAAGCTTTTACTATCATATAGTATTCTAATTCAATACTTGGATAGAATTTGAAAACTACTTACTTAACAAACATAGACGTACTCTCATTATGTTAATTGAAGGGCATCAATTAGCTTTAATAACAATGGGAATTTCAGAGTTAAGCGAATTTTGTACATAGATTCACAATAAACCTGGTCTCCCCCAGTCCGGCTTTTTACGAGACTCGAGACCATCGGCGACCTTGTCGCAGTCCGGCCGGGATTTAGAATACTAATTCATATTAACTCTATTTTGAATTATCACGCTCTTTCTTTATTTGCAGTCATTCGAGTCGTTATACATAGTGGGTGTATTATCCGCCTTTAGGAATACGGAGGAGACCTTTTGAGTGTATGGGTTTGGCGCACGTATTGACAACCAAAGCAAATTATTTTGTGTTAACTCCGGGGTAGAGGACGCACAGGAGGCGCTCTCTCAACGCTTGTGGTCGTTTTGACATTCCAAAGCACCTTCCTGTTTGGGGATGGTTCTCATCTTTCTCTTTTGCTTGGCCATGTTTTTTATGTCATTTTCTTTCTAACACCTAATCTCGGCTGTTGTGATGGTGCGCATCCTTTCTTTTTTTCCTGTCATCAGTGGTGTCTCTCAGGGTTCTGTCTTAATCTCCTACTTTATCTACTCATTAATGAGCCTTCTACCACATCTGCACATATGCCATCCGCGTTTACTCTAATTCACCTCATATGCCGATGACTCGAGCTTCCATTCTTCCCTCATTTCTAATTCCTGCTCCTTCTTCTTACTTTTGAGGAATTTTGGCAATCAAATGATCTTTGGAACCGTTACATCTATTGTACTTTTCGTGGTTTCTTTAGCAATACTATATTTCATAATTTATATTTTCACTAGGATATATATTCACTTATTCTATATAGACTCGGATACTCTGTAGATAGTAAATTATTATATTCTACTACTAGGGGTGGTAGTATTGATATCGTTACTTCACTACTCTTGTGAAATTATCACATATATATTCTTTTATAATAACCTCGAATACACACTAAATATCTTATATATATCATATATATACCTCTCTATAACGTAATTACATCACATTATCTTAATACATAATATACCATTCTCAATTCATCTTCTGTACTCAAGGTTTTCTTACTTATTCACCTTATTTACTTAGTTATGCACATATATAAACTAAATATCCTTGTATGGCACTTTAAACATAAAATCAAAAATAATATATAATACTGTCTTGGTATAGAACATCATCTATACATATCTAACAACGGTTGCTATAAAGTATAGCGTAGCTATATACATAAAGAATTTACGAAGATTTAGCTATGTATATTTTTATAAGACTGTCAGTAGTAACTTTTATTTTTCACTCTTTACAAGTATTATACTTTACTCCAATATAGTTTAATTTAACTAAATAAGGGCCTATCCGCTACTTTGGACTTGGTGAGTATTTATATTAGTACTCTCATATTGTGGGGGGCTCCGTAGTTTTTATATAATACTCCACGCTAGTATTATTTTGTAGATTATAGGTGAGTTTTCGGAAACAATAAATTACAAAGACGATAATTAAATAGAACTTAACTGTTCCATGAGAGCCTTCCAATTATAATGTCAACAAAGTTCTTGTTCTCAACCTTCGAGCAAATTATATCTTACTTCTTACGCTTAGCTTTACATATGTTTGCTGTCCGCTTTATCTAGAGCCTCTCGTATCAATGCTTAGCAGCTATTACGAAAGACCTTGAATAAGACTAAACTTTATCTTGCAGAATCTGCTTCAGGTCGTGAGAGCATCCAACCCAAGTTTAAAGAAAATTTTAAAATATATTCCTTCCGGTGTGTGTTGAAGTACAAGAACTACTCTCTTTCCTAAAGGTTGGTAAAGTGATTCTGATTAACATCTTCAAAATATTGAACTTTGATATTTTTATTCTTCTCTATGGGAAGAAACTATTGGGAAATTTAAATAAATCTCCAATGTAGACAATGTGTATCGGCACAGAGAAATATAATGAAAATTCGTATTTATTTAACAAGTTACTAATAACAAATTTCTAGTCATCTCACCTTCATGCTCCTTTTTCATAGATATACTAAACCGGATTGTATCAGCCATGTATGTTTGGTCATGGAATATTTCAAAAGCGTTAAAGGAAATTTCCGAGTAGTGAACTGGAGGTTATAACAACTACTAAAGCTCGAACGGGTGTCTGTGTGCGATGCTTAAAACTGGGTCGAATTAGCGAATTACAAATGACTAATCATCAACTAATAATAATCAACACCAAAATGTACTAGACTTTCTAGCATAGCAAATTGGAAGTCAAACTGGGAAATTGCTAAAATAAGTACTGATTAAAAATAAATTTAATAGATTGCTAATCAAATTAAAATGTTCCAACAAAATTGATGATAGTACATTCTCTTCTCTTCATTCCTCTGGTGCTTTACCAACAATTTTCTACCGATCATCTTAAGTACATACACCTGAACTACCCACTCCGATCAACCTTATAATAACGCTAAGACAACTGTATAATTATAAAACCCTATCAGATTTTTTCGATTTCCCTATTTATTAAAATATAACAACAAATGAATCTTTATAACTTAGATTTCTTTGCTGGTACAAATATAAAAATATAAAACATACCCGAAATGACGAAGATGCATTAAATGTCAATCTGTCGAACTTTCAAAGCTTAGTTTAATTTAAATACTTTAAAGTTCTCCCCTGACGGGAACTGCCCAAACTACTCTAGGTAATTTATACCTAGGATACAGCCGAGGGATCATACTCAGGCCCAGTGCCTTGCAAACCAGTCGTTCTACTGATTGTGCCACGATAGCAGCACTAATGTACCATTTGATGGTCCGAAAAACACAAAGCTTTAAAGAGGTTATTTTGTAACAATAATCCATCGAAGACCTTAATTCTATATTATTAATGGAAACACTTTATAAGCCAAGAGCATACTATATATATAATACATATATATAATATTATATTAATATTTATATAATATATATATATATATAATATATAATATATATATATAATATATAAATATATATATATATATTAATAATATATAATAATATATATATATATATATATATATACTATATATATATTTTATATATATACTGTATATATATATATAATAAATATATCAAACAAACATAATAATTTTTATATATATATATATATATATATAAATATATAATATATATATATATATATATATATATATATATATATATAATATATATATATATAATTGTTTGTGTGTGAGAGTGGTGTTTAATAAAGTCAGGATTCAAAAATCACCGTACCATAATTTCCTGTCTTATAGCAATGTAATAAAAATATGCAAATTTATGAACAAGAGTGGAACACGATGAACATATTGTGAGACCATTTTGAAACTTTCAGTAACACTAAAGCTCGAAAAGACTTTTGGCTTTCAATGGTTGGCTTGGTAATATAATGTGAATCACTCTATTCCTTCTAGTTTACATCTTCGTTGAAAATAAGAAAATCACACGCACACATACATACATACACCTATATATATTATATTATATATATATATATATATATATATATATATACTATATATATATAATATATATTATATATATATATATTTATATATAATATATATAGATAAATCACAAATACATATATATATATATATATTATATATATATATATATATATATATATATATATATATATAGATGTCACCTTCACTCAAGGGCCAATTCAATGAGGAGGCGTTAAACGCATTTTAAGTGTCCCCATCTAGCGCAGATTTCGCAGATGAGCATGGACGCAGGCTTTAAAGTGAGAGAGATTAAATTCAGTAGAAAACACAGAAGATGCAAGAGAATTCCACAGAGCAGAGGCTACTGGAAAGACAGAAGCACCGCAGCAAACAAGCCTGGAGTTACTAATGTTAACACAAAACTCATGTGAGACACAGCACCCCTCGTGTTACGAGGGCTTCGTAAAGATGAGGGTGCGCGAGTGGTTATTTCCCTCGAGCACTCGCCGCTGCGGTACCTATAGAAAAGAGATAAAGCTGCAACATCGCGGCGCAAAGATAGAGGGTCAAATGAATTTTAAAGTATAGAACAGTCTATAAGCCTTTTAGCCTTTGACTCAACCCTATCCAAAAGCCGGGGAAAACCAGAGGTCCCCCAGATATGAGAACGGTACTTTATACAAGGGCGGATGATACCCTTGAATAGTTGGCTGTCAGACCTTATGAGCCAAGACTCGGCAGTTTAACAGAATCTCAGTTTCTTGAGACTGCCAGCAACCGTTGTGATGTGAGGGCTCCAAGACATTTTTTTGTTTATGTTAAGGCCAAGGATGCTTATATTGTCAACAGGATATACGAAAGAACCATCGAAAGAGATAGAAGAGTTAGAAAGTGTCTTAGAGATGGAGATTTGTAGAAGCTGAGTTTTTAAAGAATTGAATTTCACAAAGTTTAGACGACCCCAATAGGAAATTCTATCCAGATCAGCGAGAATAGAATCAGAAAGATTAAGACGAGAGGGAATTCTAGAAGTGTAAGAGGGAGCAGATTTCAAATGAGTTGACGAATGAAGTGTCGAGTCTTAATGAAAAGTAGGAATAAAATAATAGAAAAGGTAGAACCATGAGGAACACCACTATTGACAGAAAAAGAAGAGTCGTCCATCAAAACAGCCGATATTTGAGCGATTGAAAGAAACTAGAACCCCATAAGTAAGCAGAGAGAAAGGAGGAACGCCAGAGGGAGCTTGGGAAGGTATGACGCGTGCCATACCGGTCAAATGCTTGGATATGTCAAGAGCCACCACACAAGTCTCCCCGTAGTTCCTAAGGGTGGAAGATCATAAATCTGTAAGATTGGAAAGTATATCACCAGTAGACTTCGAGCGCCAAAAGTCGTACTGATGGTCGGAAAGAAGGGAATGAGATTTCACATGATCTAAGAAATGAGAAGTTGAGAAAGGGTTTCAAAGATCTTAGATAGATAGAAGTGAGAGCTATAGGAAGATAGTTAGGAAAGATCTGAGTGGTTATTTCTTCGGTATAGTTGGACAATTGCGCGCTTCGAAAATGAGGGAAAGTGCGTCGTACTGTGGGCATAGAAATTAGTTAAACGAAGTGGGGAAGAGAAACGGAGGCAACTCTCTT
>JABUQX010100341.1:0-5000 GCA_015478945.1 Trachelipus rathkii
ACGTACGCATGAAGGTCACACAATCGATGCGGGTTTCCAGTAGTTGCGTACATCAAGGGTTTTAATACCGTCACATGACGAGAACACAACGTCTATTCTATTATAACCTCTCACACTGTCACCTCTGATAGATATTTCACTACTCGTCGATCCACCGGATAACACACACTTATCCTCTATCCATGCAGCTGCGATGTCGATAATCTTGATGAATCCAGCAGCACAAACGAATAAAGGTCTATTATTTGAACCTCTGGCAGGAATACAAGCAATGTATCGGTATAAACAGTTTTCATTAACTAAGAGTATCTAAAGCAACACATTACCTTCCGAGAGAAAGCCCGAAGGGCTGAGGCTCAAAGCCCGCTTACACCCCTTCGGGGTCATCCCCCCTCTCAAGATTCACACCCTTTCAAGGGGCACCTCCCTGGGTTTTCTCTCGGAAGGTAATGTGCTGCTTTAGATACTCTTGTTGGTTAATGAAAACCGTTTTATTCGTAAGTTGTGGCAATGTTATGGGCTAAATATTACTATGACAATGTGAAAATAACACTGATTTGTTAGAGAAATGATGAGTTTTTGTAAGATATTACTGTGTTAACTGACGATGATGTGTTAGAAACGTGAGCCTAGGTTAAGTTTTTGTTGGGTAATGTTAGGTTTGCCCTAGAATTTTGCTAATGTCTATGTTTATTCATAGGTCAAATGATGTTATACTCGAAATGAGGGACACTCTGATGAAGATAGTGTCAATTCATAGTTCAAGATGTTGGTATCTTTGATAGATTGGTCACTTTGTTAAGGGATTTTGTTAGATGTTACGGCTTTACCTGTTAAGCGATATGCGAGAAAAAGTGGGAACATATCGAGTATTGTAAGACCTGTTAGCTACTTCCTTTACCTTTTGATAAGTAGGGAAATTTTTCAGGATGTTAGTTGATTATTCATACGCGAGGTATGTTAGGTTTGCATTTGTACATTATATTCTTAGTTGCGGTTATGATATGTTAGCTTTATTGATGCTGAAACTTTGTTGGTTAAGCATATATTCATAGGTCAGTATATAAAGAACTTATTTTTATGTTATGTTTATCCAAAATGATACTCGAAATATGACATGAATCAATAGTTCAATATATCATAGGCGGATGGGTAGGAGGGTGGAGGGCTGGTGGTTTGATTTACTGATTTACAGATTTATTGCCTTAAAATCAGTAAACTATTACGCTTTACTGTGATATTTATTCAAAGAACTTATTTTTTATGTTATGTCAGGATAAAATTTTGTTATTTTTTTTTGTTATGTTTGGTTAAAACTTTGTTATGTTTGCAATTATTCGATGGGGATTATGATATTTAGACGAGGTTATGATGAATTTTTTGTTAAATATTACGAAGTTGATGTAAAAAGTTTGTTACGTTAGCATTATATTCTTTGTCAGTATGATGATTAGACTGGTTTATGCTAAATTTTTGTTAAATATTACGATGTTAATGTAAAATTAACATTGATATGTTAGAGATATGCTTGAAAAAGTGTGAATAGTTTACGTTTTTGTATGCTATGTTGTAAGTACCTCTTTACTGTTGTTAAGTGCGTGTAGTAAGCCTGTTAATGTTAGTAGTTTATTCGTACGTATGGTGTTAGGTTTGTCGTTGTACATTATATTCTTAGTTCAGGTTATGTTATGTTAGCTTTATTAATGTGAAAACGTTGTTACGTTAGCATATATTCGATGGTTAGTATATAAAGAACTTATTTTTGTGTTATGTTTGGATAAAACTTTGTTATGTTTACAGTTATTCGTTGGTCTGTATGATAATTAGACAAGATTATGATAAATTCTTGTTAAATATTACTGTGTCAATGTAAAATTAACGTTAATATGTTAGAGATATGCTTGGAAAAAGTATGAATAGGTTACATTTTTGTATGCAATGTTGGTTACTTTACAGGTGTTAAGCGTGGAAACTTTGCTAATGTTAACAGTTTATTCGTGCTTAGGTTGTGTAGATTTGTCGCTGTACATTATTTTCTTAGTTCATATGGTGCTGATTTGTTAGCTTTATTAATGTGAAACCTTTGTTATGTTAGCATATATTCGATGGTTAGTATATAATGAACTCATTTTATGCTATGTTTATCCGAAATGATACTCTAAATGCGACGTAAATCAGTAGTGTTAATGTAAAATTAACATTGATATGTGTTAGAGATATTCTTGAAAAGTGAATAGGTTACGTTTGGTACGCTGTGCCAGGTACTTCACTGTTGTTAAGTATGGAACTTTGTTAATGTTAGTTGTTTTATCTTTATGCAAGGTGTTAGGTTTGTTGCTGTACATTATATTCTTAGCTCCTGGTAATGCTATGTTAGCTTTATTAATGTGGAAAACTTTTTATATTAGCATATATTCGTTGGTTAGTATAAAAAGAACTTATTTTTATTGTTGTTGTTGTTGAAGTTGTTGTTGTTGTTGCTGTTAAGTTGTTGTTGTTGTTGTTGTTAAGCTGTTGTTGTTGTTGTTGTTGTCTAACGAGAATATATACCCTTTTGAACCGATATGGTTCGTTCGTGCGTCGTATTCCTTGTTTACTTTCTTCCGATTGGTTGAAAGAAAGAATCTTATTACATTTAAGTTGTTTACGCACACGATTTCCGTCAGTACCACATAATTAGCTGAACTGATATATTGACATTTCCTTGCATCTCTACACCTGTTGTTGATATTTTCACGAGGAGCTTCGTTATTCCCAACGATGCGTCATTTATATTTAATCGTCAACCGGATGGATACCGATACATTGCTTGTATTCCCAGAGGTTCAAATAATAGACCTTTATTCGTTTGTGCCGCTGGATTCATCAAGATTTCACGACATCGCAGCTGTGCATTGGGATAGAGTGATAAGTGTGTGTTAACTGGTGGGATCGATGAGTATGAAATATCTAATGAGGTGATAGTGTGAGTATAAGAGCAATAATAGATGTTGTGTTCTCGTCATGTGACGGTATTAAAAACCCTTATGTACGCAACTACTGTTAACCCATCGATTGTGTGGACCTTCATGCAATGAGCATGGAAAAATATTACAGCATTGTTTTCAAATAAACGAATTAACATCGCATCTTTAACGATGTTGACATACTTGAGGGACTTAATACATATAGCACATGGTGTAATCTATGATATTTACACCGAAACATATGGTTTCCCGTATAATACAGTATACAGGAGTGCGTTAATAACTATCAGCTTGGATAAGTTTACTTCACTCTTGTATGAGAAAATGAGTGCTGCTGAATCGTCATACGCCGAAAAATGGTTTAGTGTTGCTGAAGGTATTTATACTTACATTCTTTCAAAGGGTGTTGAATCTTTAGAGAGATATATAGAGCTTACCCAACTTGAATCCTATGTTCTCTGATTAGATGAATTAATATATTTAAAATAAACTTATGTTTTTATGTATTTACATGTTTTTATGTATTTATATAAAGCATGTTCTGTTAAACGAAAATTCTAGTAGTTATTACAACTTACAAAAGGTTTAACTTCCTCGTATATGCGTTTTATTGACTCAAGTTGTTAATGATAGCTAAGTTTATTCGTCTGGTTGTGTGTGTAGCATGTTATGTTCATAGTTTAGCTTTTACAGAGGTAAAACTACTTTTGTTTGTCTTTAAATTCGTTAGGCTATATTTAAGTTAGGTGTTAGTTGCGTAAATTTTTGCAATATACTATGTTAATGTAAAATTAACATTGTCATGTTGGTGATATGTTTGATAAAGTACGAATGGATTATGTTTTTGTATGTCTTGTTAGTTACTTTTACTGTTGATAAGTTTGGACCTTTGTTAATGTTAGCAGTTTATTCTTGCTTAAGATGTGTCAGGTTTGTCGTTGTATGTTATATTCTTAGTTCTGGCATTGTTATGTTGGCATTATTAATGTGAAAACTTTGTTACGTTAGCATACTTTCGCTACTCTGTATGATAATTACACAAGGTTATGGTAAATTTTTGTTAAAAATTACCATGTTAATGTAAAATTAACATTGTTATGATATAGATACGTTTGACAAGAGGTGAATAAGTTACGTTTTTATATGAATTGTTAGTTACTTTTACTGTTGTTAAGTATGGAACTTTGTTAATGTTAACCGTTTATTCTTGTTTAAGGTGTGTCAGGTATGTCGTGTGGGTTATATTCTTAGTTCAGATGATGCTATGTTAGCTTTATTAATGTGAAAACTTTGTTACGTTAGCATATATTCACTGATCAGTGTATAAATAATTTGTTTTTTATGTTATGTTTACCCAAAATGATACTCGAAATGTGACTTGAATCAATAGATCAAAAGATCAATATATCAATGGATCACGGATGGACAAGGAGGGTGGAGGGATGGTGGTTTGATTTACTGATTTACTGATTTAGGTAAAACGTTACAATTTTAGTAAAAAATTTGACTTGAATCAATAGATCAATAGATCATAGAAGGGTAGGAGGGAGGAGGGGAGGTCACCTTGATTTACTGATTTACTGCTTTAGGGTATGTAAAACATGACAATTTTAGTAAAAAATTTGACTTGAATCAATAGATCAATAGATCAATAGATCAATAGATCACAGATGGTCAGGAGGGAGGTTGGATAGTGGTTTGATTTAGTGATTTACTGCTTTAGGGTATGTAAAACGTTACAATTTTAGTAAAAAATTTGACTTGAATCAATAGATCAATAGATCACGATTGGACAGGAGGGTGGCTGGATGGTGGTTTGATTTACTGATTTACTGCTTTAGGGTATGTAAAAACGTAAATTTGTAAGTTATAAACAAAAAGAATAAGAAATTTTATTTATTTATTTATTTATTTATTTTATTTTTTATTTATTTTATTTACATTATTTTCGAAATCTACAGACCCAATAAATATATAAAGACACCAATATTGTATCATTACACAAATATTTAATAACTCGGCACCGCACCGGAG
>JABUQX010100341.1:10000-14174 GCA_015478945.1 Trachelipus rathkii
AAAAAAAAAAAAAAAATTTTTTTAACACTTTTTATGTTTATAACTTACAAATTTACGTTTTTACATACCCTAAAGCAGTAAAATCAGTAAATCAAGCCACCCAACCTACCCTCCTATCCATATATGATCTATTGATCTATTGATCTATTGATCTATTGATCTATTGATCTATTGATCTATTGATTAAGGCCAAATTTTTACTAAAATTTTCATGTTTTACATACCCTAAAACAGTAAATCAGTAAATCAAACACCATCCATCTACCCTCCTGTCACCCTCCTGTCCAGTCGTGATCTATTGATCTATTGATTAAGGTCAATTTTTTACTAAAATTGTAACGTTTTACATACCCTAAAGCAGTAAATCACTAAATCAAGCCACTATCCAGCCACCATCCATCCACCTTCCTGGCCATCCTTGATCTATTGATCTATTGATTAAGTCAAATTTTTACTAAAATTGTAATAACGTTTTAAACATCCCTAAAGCAGTAAATCACTAATTCAAACCACATCCAACCACCATCCATCCACCTTCCTGGCCATCTGTGATCTATTGATCTATTGATTCAAGTCACATTTTGAGTATCATTTTGGATAAACATAACATAAAATCAAGTTCTTTATACAAAGATCAAACAATATATGCTGACGTAACAAAGTTTTCACATTAATAAAGCTTACTTAGCATCATCTGAATTAAGAAAATAATGTACAACGACAAACTTAACTCATCTTAAACAGAAATAAACGGTCAACATTACAAAGTTTCAACACGCTAACAACAGTAAAGTAACTAACATAGCACCAAAACGTAACTTATTCACACTTGGTCAAGAATAAACAGCCATCATCATCAATGTAGTCAATAAAGCGAACATAAGAGGGAAGTAAAACAAGTTTTTCATTTTTAATAACATATAATTTTCATTGAAAAGAGTGTTATATAAATACATAAAAACTGTATAAGTTATGAAAAAGTTGTTTATTTTAAAATATTATTAATTCATTTGATCAGCGAACATGAATTCGAGTTGGTTACGTTCTAATATATCTCACTAAGATTCAACACCTTTGACAGAATGTAAGTATCAATGCCTTCGCATCACACTAAACCATTTTTTTCGGTATATTTTGATTCAGCAGCACTCATTCTCTCATACAAGGAGAAAGTAAACTCTCAAAGCTGATAGTTATTAAAGCATTCCTGTATACTGCATTATACGGGAACCACATGTTTCGGTGTAAATATTCATAGATTACACCATGTGCTATATTGTATTAATGTCCTCCCAAGTATCGGTTAACATCGTTAAGATGCGATGTTAATTCTTTTTTTATTTTAAGCAATGCTGTAATATTTTTCAGATGTTCGAACTGTGAAACCTATACATGTGCGATAGAAGGTCACACAATCGAACGGGTTTCCAATATTGGCGTACCTCAAGGGTTTTAATATTGTCACACGACGAGAGAACACAACGTTTATTCTATTAGAACCACTTATGTTGTCTTCCCAGTTAGATATTTCACTAAACGCTGATCTCTCGGATAACAAACACTTATCCTCTACCCATGCAGCAGCGATTTCGATAATCTTGATGAACCCATCAGCACAAACGAATAAAGGTCTATTATTTGACCCTTTGGCAGAAATACAAGCAACGTAACGACTACCATTTGGTTTACGCTTAAATATAAATGACACATCATTGGGAATAACGAAGCTCCTCGTGAAGATATCAGCAACAGATGTAGAGATGCGAGGAGATGTCATCGTGCCAGTACAGTGAAAAAATGGACTACTGAAGGAAATCGTATGCGTAAACAATCCCTTATGGGTATGAGATGTCTTTCTTTGCAGCTCATCAGACAGAAAGTACAAGAATACAATGCACGAACGACCATATCAGTTCAAAAGGTATATATTCTCGTTATAGAAGCAAAAACACCAACAATAAACAATTAAAACAGGTTCACTATGGTAATATATGTATACAAAGGAGATCTATACAGTCAAATTGACATGAAATGAACTTATCCAAAACAAAAAACAAAACAAAAACAATAATAATAATAATAATAATAATAATAATCAATGTTCATCACATACATATAGTTTTTACATAGGCTTAAGATCTAAAAACGCTAAATCTTTACATTGAAAACCAATCATTTTCGTCGTTATATCTAATATATTTTTTCACTTCATCGATACCATCATTGAGTACATATGTTAAAAGTTCACGTTCAGACACTAAAATATGTTTACTCGATAGATCCTTGTGGTAAGCACTTTCGGTCCATTGTTTTCTAAATAGATAGATGAGTTTCTGTACTTCTATAGAATTTAAGAAGCGTTCAATGATAGTCTCAGAATCATCAACTAGCGTTTTCTTGAATGAGCAATATTCCTGATACAACATGTAATGCGCAACAGTTACATAATCAGACAGCATTTCCGATTTCTTAGTTTGCGTTATTACCATCCTACAAACCTCCGACAGATATTTTATAGGTTTTAATCCAGAAATATAGATTCTACGAGCCGTAGGTTTAAATACGCCTGTGTCATTACACATCTTCCACACTCGAACCTCCAATCGATGTTGTGAAATTATACCCTTAGAAAAAGAGATAGTAAGATGACTAACTTTATGACATCCTCTTCTAGCAATAATCGTTTCCGGTGATTCTACTAAAACGTTGGTAGAGTCAGAGTACTCCTTAACCCATTCTGCAGCATGACGACATATACAGAGTAGTTCATCTGTACTCATAAAAATATGCCTGTTACTGTGGTATACAGCAGATTGATTAACACATGTGAAAAAATCAGAACCATCGGGGTTTCTTTTATATAAGATTGAAACCCCACACCCTGGGATCTTGATTACCCTTTGTATAATCTTTTGTATAGGGGTATATCTGTTAAGACGCTGCATATTGTTCACTTAATGAAAATAGAACACTTTTTAAACGGAACACAACCTCCTAATGCTTTCAAGTCCACAACGATTATGACGTTAAAACAAGCATCATGAGAAAAGATATTATAAAATTAAGGATACAAACACAAGCCTAACAGGAAGGCTAAACCTGTTTTAAACATTCACCTTTTAGGCCTTAACGCTCCGGTCGTTTTTATGTCTGTTATTTCATGTTTCATTCAACGCTATCACATTGGGCAAACTAATAAACGCCCGATTTGGGACCTAAGAACATAGCATAATCTACTTACGAATAAACAGTTTTTCATTAACAAAGTTCGTTCTCATGCTACGGTAAATAACTAAAACACCATTCCTTAAAACTCGAACGCTACCCGATCCTCTTTTCGAAGACATTACGCAAATACTTTCAAATCCCGAGGCTCAACCTGCATACTTATATTAGGGAGTGCTTTACTTTTATAAAATAGCTCTGCCAAAGTTGCGTAGCTCACTATCACTCAATCATAATCTCATTCTTTTATGATACCAATAACCGAAACAATTTTATCCTGACCATAGGGGGCTAAAAAGTAAGTCTTTGAAATAAAATATCACAGTAAGCATAATGGTTTTACTGATTTTAAAACAGTAAATCAGTAAATCAAAGTAAATCAAACCACAGCCCTGCCAGTCCCCTACCGCCGATCCGCCTGTGATCTATTGACTTATTGATTCAAGTCATTATTTTCGCGTATCATTTTGGACAAAAATAACATAAAAATAAGTTCTTTATATACTAACGAGCGAATATATGCTTAACCAACAAAGTTTTAGCATCAGTAAAGCTAACAAATCAATAATCGCGACTAGGAATATAGTGTACAAATGCAAACCTAACATACCCTCAGTAAGTGAATAATCCGCTACAATCCTGAAAAATTTCCTACTGATCAAGGTAAAGTAGCTAACAGGTCATACAAACTCGATATGTTCCCACTCTTTTCGAGCATATTGGGCAACAGGTAAAGCCGCTATTATCTAACAAATCCCTTAACAAAGTGATCAAATCTATCCGATACCAACCATCCTTGAACTAGATTGACACTATCTTTCATCAGAGTGTCCCTCAATTTCGAGTATAACATCATTTGACCTGTGTAATAAACGTAAGACATTAGCAAAGTCTTACGAAATAACAGTTTTCATTACTCAGATGATCTAAAGGCAACGACATTACCTTC
>JABUQX010100342.1:5000-7500 GCA_015478945.1 Trachelipus rathkii
ATATATATATATATATATTATCAATAATTTCCCATCGCTAATATATATATATATATATATATATATATATATATATATATATATATATATATATATATATATATAGTTTTAAAATCAAAAAGCTTAGGACGCCAATAGTAATAATAAGATTACAATGCCTTAATTATAAGAGACTAGTAGATTCCTTTTGAATAGAAGAAAATTTTTCTTAGATATTTTTCATAAATTTATTTAAGAATGGTAGCAAAAGCTTTCGACCTTTAAATTCTAGGTCCTCCTTCAGCTGCTGTTATACATCAACTAAATTAAATAATGAAAATATAAAATACAAATATCAAATTTTGAAAATTAATTTACAAAAGTTTGGTTTTAAGTTTTTTGAAAAAAGGTGAGGAGTGCAGAATGTTGTTTATGATGGGATCTATGTGTGAGTCTTTTCTTTGTATATTGTAATTGTTGGAGTTTGTTATGCAATAGGATTCAGAAAGTTTTCTAAGTTGTAGATTGTCAATGTGAATAATGGGTGTCATGTGGTTAATGTTTATGTTATGATTATGTGTGGATCTATGAAGGGTAAGGGCAGAATTAGGGTTATCTTGGAGAAGGTCATATTTATGTTGATAATTACGACGGGGAAAATCATGTGTTTCTCCAATGTATAGGTTGTTACAGTTGGCACAGGGAATTTTGTACACACATTGGGAAGTAAAGGAATCAGAATGAGTACGAGGTTTGAAGATTTTTTTGAAAGGAAGTACATTGGAGGAAGAAACAAGGATAGATTTGGGTAGGAATTTTTTACACATGTTGTGAGATGTGGTGGGTAGAGGGAGATATGAAGTGTGTGTGTTGTCTTGTCTTCTTGGATTAGTGTAAAAAGTGTTCTTTGCTTTACGGAGGGCATTATTAATGATGTGGTGTGGATAAGATAATTTACGAAAAGTTGAAGAAATTAAGTTAAATTCGGATTGCAAATGGAGGGGGGAACAAATCCTGAGTGCTCTAAGGAAAAGAGAAGATAAAGTGCCAATTTTAGTGTTTAGTGAGTGAGAAGAGAACCAGTGAATATAATTAGGGTTAGCAGTAGGTTTTCTGTAGATGGAGAATTGTATATGATTATGAGGGGACCAGGTCAAGAGAGCATCTAAAAAAGGAAGGGAGTTGTTGTTGGCAAGTTCAAAGGTAAATTTAATGTTAGGGTGGATGTTGTTGATATGATTGAGAATATCGTTTGGATTGGTGTTAACAGGAATGGCTGCAAAAATGTCGTCAACATATCGGAACCAAAAGGAATTATTTAGAAGAGGATGAGGAAGAATATGATAGATTTCCAAGAGTTCCATAAAGATGTTTGCAAGAATGGGAGAGAGGGGAGATCCCATGCTTAAACCATTGTTTTGTTTATAGTAAGTGTTGTTAAACTGGAAATAGTTGTGCTCAAGGGTAAGGAGAATAAGCTGTTTAATGAGAGGGAAGGGATGAGAAAGATTAATATTGTTTTCAGAAATGAAGCGTTCGAGGAGAGAGATAGTAAGAGGGACAGGAACAGAAGTAAAAAGGGAAACAACATCAAAACTAAGAAGGCTGTGGGTATTAGTGTTAATGTCTCTGGACTTGGAAATGAAATCTTCAGTGTTGGAAATGTGAGAAGATGAGATGTGTCCTATGAGGGGTTTTAAGCAGTTAGCAATCCATTTGGAAAGTTTGTATGTAGTTGAGTCAATGTTGGAGATAATAGGTCTGAGTGGTATGTTTTGTTTATGTGTTTTTGGTATGCCGTACTTCCTTTCAAAAAAATCTTCAAACCTCGTACTCATTCTGATTCCTTTACTTCCCAATGTGTGTACAAAATTCCCTGTGCCAACTGTAACAACCTATACATTGGAGAAACACATGATTTTCCCCGTCGTAATTATCAACATAAATATGACCTTCTCCAAGATAACCCTAATTCTGCCCTTACCCTTCATAGATCCACACATAATCATAACATAAACATTAACCACATGACACCCATTATTCACATTGACAATCTACAACTTAGAAAACTTTCTGAATCCTATTGCATAACAAATTCCAACAATTACAATATACAAAGAAAAGACTCACACATAGATCCCATCATAAACAACATTCTGCACTCCTCACCTTTTTTCAAAAAACTTAAAACCAAACTTTTGTAAATTAATTTTCAAAATTTGATATTTTTATTTTATATTTTCATTATTTAATTTAGTTGATGTATAACAGCAGCTGAAGGAGGACCTAGAATTTAAAGGTCGAAAGCTTTTGCTACCATTCTTAAATAAATTTATGCTATTCAAAAAAAATCTAAGAAAATTTTTCTTCTATTCAAGAAGAAATATACCCTAGTCTCTTATAAATTAAGGCATTGTATTCTATATATATTATATAATATATATATTATATATATATATATATATATATATATATATATATATAATATATATTATATATAAATATATACATTTATATATAT
>JABUQX010100342.1:12500-19912 GCA_015478945.1 Trachelipus rathkii
GGTCATAAATCAAAATAGAACTCGACCTCTCACCACCAAGAAGGCAAACCCCTGACCTTTTAACCACACGTCCAGCGCTACGATTTAGTAGAATATATAATTTAATTTCCAGGCATAGATACGCGAAACCGTAAAAGTCCAGTAATAATATTAATAATAATAATTAATAATAATATTAAAATATAATAATAATAATAATAATAATAATAATAATAATAATAATAATAATAAAAAAAAAAAAATAAAAAAATTATAATAAAAAAAAAATAATAATATATATATATATATATATATATATATATATATATATACTATATATATATATATTATATATATATATATATATATATATATATAATATATATATATATATAATATATATTATATATAATATATATATATTATATATATATATATATATATATATATATACTACTATATATATATAATATATATAAGGAAACGAAAGAGAGAGAGAGAGAGAGAGAGAGAGAGAGAGAGAGAGAGAGAGAGAGAGAGAGAGAGAGAGAGAGAGAGAGAGAGAGAGAGAGAGAGAGAGAGAGAGAGAGAGGAGAGAGAGAGAGAGAGAGAGAGAGAGAGGAGAGAGAGAGCCACGTGGACCGATCCAACTATCACATATTATAGCATTTAGGCTTTTAGACATATTTGAGATACCGAAAATTTTACTTTGAATCATTTTTATTTGAATTTTAAATTATTTTAACTATTTTTATTTGAATTATTTTTATTATTTAAGTATTTTAATTATTTTTTATTTTCTGTTATAACGTCTCTCGTCTTGAGATTCGCAAAATGAAACGTTACATTGAATTTGAACCGTAAACACACGTGGAAGCCGATGCTATCATTGTTTATCCTCTTAAATATCGAAAGGTTTAGCATTTTTATTTTGTATTACTTGCTATTTCACTTTTGTAAAATAAAACGGAACGGAACGGTTAAATTATTTAATTTTAGTTTTTTGTTATACTCGTATAGACAACTTTCACATCTCTTTTTTTAACTGTCCTCAGTCAAACCCAAAACCAAACATGCTCATGCGCATCTACAAAAGAGAGAGAGAGAGAAGAGAGAAGAGAGGAGGAGAGAGAGAAGAGAGAGAGAGAGAGAAAGAGAGCAGAGAGAGGAGAGGAAGAGAGAGAGAGAGAGAGAGAGAGAGTACCGACCCAAGCGACTTTAACGTTAGTTAAGCGTCACGTGGCAGTATAAATTAATAATTTATTTATTATACAACATTACAAATTTTGTATACATTAAATAAATACAGCAAGATATAGATATATGTAAAAATATTATATTATATATATATATATATATATATATATATATATACACAGATTTACCTTACTCCCACACATACACTATGACACATATACAACCATACACCACTATGTCACTTTATACACACACACACACCACCACACACACACACACACAATATACACAACACACACACACAAACACAAAAAAAACCAAAAACAAAACCAATCACGCCTTACACTCACCTAGATTTACTTACACACACACACGCACATACTTACACTCACACACAGATTAACTTACACACATACACTATGACACATATACACACACATACACTATGTCACTTATACACACACACTTACACTCTCCATACACACTTACACTAGCCCATATACACTTACACTCTCCCATAGACACTTACACTAGCCCATATACACTTACACTCACCCATAGACACTTACACTTACCCATAGACACTTGCGAATCGTGTATATATAATAAGTTGCTAGGATGTTTCCTACTATGAGTTAGCATTTCTAACCTTTTCTAGCCTTTTCTACCCTCCATCATAGAACAGATCTAAATATTGATTCTTCCCCCTAGGTCCATAATTGTGGAACACCAGGGCGCCGCCTGCGCCCTCCGCACAAAGTCAGTCGAACACCGCATCCCGCAGGTGCGACCTTCCGCGCGAACGATAAATTGATATCAATGTAAACTATTCAAAGAATTCCTTTTCAAATATATAAATTGAATAATTCATTTTTATTTCATACTTTTAAATATTTTTTATTAAAAACATTTTGCGATCCTAAAACTTTGCATCATTACAGACATCTTTTATATTTTTACTTAATACTTTTTAATTTATAAATTTTTAAAAAATTGTATGTAAGAAGAAAAAAACCAGAGTGCCTGATATATAAACATTTTCTTTTAACCTAAACATAACAAAATTTTATTAAAACATAATACTTTACAGACCTTAAGCAGTAAATCGTAAATCAATAGAGGTGTTACCTAACACCTAGGGGGGATTAGTAATGCTTTTGTTTTACTGTTTTACTTGCTTTAACTCATGTTTTTACTGCTTTAACTCATGTTTTACTGCTTTAACTCAATGTTTTACTGCTTTAACTTATATGTTTAACTGCTTTAACTCACATATTTTATTAACATTACATACCTTAAAGCAGTAAATAGTAAATCAAATAGAGGTGTTACCTAACACCTAAGGGATTAATAGAATGCTTTTGTTTTACTGCTTTACTTGCTTTAACTTTCTGTTTTAACTGCTTTAACTTCCTGCTTTACTGCTTTAACTTTCCGCTTTACTGCTTTAAACACATCATATGTTTTACTGTTTTAACTATATATTTATTAACATTATGTTTTTATTTTGTTTTTTATACTTTTTATTTTATTTTATTATTATTTTTATTTATTTTTTAATTATTATTTATATTATTTTTATTATTTTTATTTTTATTATTATACTTAGTGTTATTTATCTTCATGCCTATTGTTATATTATTCTAGAACTCAACATTCACTATGACACTTTACACACATTCACTAATGACACTTATACAACATTCACTATGACACTTACATTTACCATAGACACTCACATTTACACTTATACACATGCGGTCAGCACAACACACAATATATCACACATCACACACACATAACAACACTTATCCTTATAACACACATTCACTATGACACTTATACACCACAAAACATTCACTAATGACACTAACATTGGCATAGACCACTGATTACATTTCACACCACATAGATCACACACACACAACCACAGATTTTACTTTACACTCACATCACAGATTTACTTCACACGAGATTAACTTACACATTACATGACGTATAATTTTATTAAAACATTTTGTTTTTAATTAAGCACGTACATTTATATTACTCATTCAATATTAACTAAAATTATTTCAAAGTTTCTTAAAACTTCTAAAATAAATCAATATTATCTTTAAACAAAGAATTTATTATTAACTGGTAAATTTTTTTTTGTTTTATAAATTTTATTATAACTATCAAGTTTTAAAAATAACTTTTACCTAAAAATTTTATGAAAATTTTATTAAAAACATATATTTTACGTTAACCTTAAAAGCAATAAATTCAGTAATCAGTAAGACCAAGCCCTAGCCCCCTCTACATCACTATGCCACGTTTTGTTCTAATGACTTACTGCTTACATCATCTTTAGCTATGTAATAACGTATATAAAAATAACAAAATAAGTTCTTCTCTGCTAGCATAACATGTATTTTATTAAAAATCATTCTAGGTTTTTATTTAAAAATAACAATTATTCCCTTACATTTATATTATTCACTCGATGTTAAATAAAAATATTCAAAGTTTTTTTAAATAATTCGGATTTTCCTTTATTATTATTACTTTTATCTATGTTACATTGACAATCATTCACGAGAAACACGACAACAACTGCCGCAACTCCTTACAGATACGAACATGACACTCTCTCCTGTAAAATGTGTTGAAAATAACTACTTTAGGCCTAATTTAGGATAATCCTTTTTGTATCCCGGCGCGATTTAGGCCTAATCCAGTCAAAAATATATTTAAACTGACCTTTTCTGTAAAATGTGGTGCATTAACTACGTTAGCCCTAAATTTAGGCCTAAATTTAAGATAAGCCTTTTTTGTGACGGGCTAATTTAATCCTAATTCGCCAGGTCAAAAGGTAATTCCCGTATAGACAGAAATCATTGGTTATTATATTTTTAATAAATATATTTCAAACTGAAACTTGTGGGTCGGTAAGATCCTTTAAGCAGGTAAGAAAGGAAATTTTTTCCTTACTTGTGATTGGTCGGAGTAGTTTTCCCCTAGTTCTTAATAAGCTAACCACCAGGGCTCAGCATGAGCCCACCCGCAAAAGGCCAGCCAACCCCCGCACGCCGCTGCGTGAGTCCCGCCGCGTCCCGCCCTACCGCGTGCGCCCGCGAGGCGCAATATTTACCGCGTTTCTCCGATGCCGCCGGGTGCCGCCCAGCAGGCCGCATATTTCCGCGTTCCCGCCCGCCGCGTGCGCCCAGCAGGCGCAATATCCCACACCACAAAGCCTATTACTTAACACACACCACAACACACCACCCAAACACAAACACTACATACACACACATAGCATCTCACTTACACATATAACGTATAATTTATTAAAACATTTTATTTTTATTTTATTATTTATACTTATGTTATTTACTTCATGCCTTATTGTTATTTATTTAGAACACACATACACACACACACACAAACACACACACACACACACCACACACACACACACACACACCGTACACTACTCTTCACATATGACGTATAATTTATTAAAAACATTTAAAATAATATCCGTTTGTAATTCTTATACTTTGTGCCTATTGTCCTAATTATGTTGAACACACATATACACACACACAAACACACACACACAACACACATACACACTTACACATACGCTCCCACCCACTCGCTATTTTGATGGCCCATCTTTGATGCCTCAGCTTTTGATGCTTCAACTTCACTCGACATTTTGATGCCTCAACTTTGATGTCTCAGCTTTTGATGCCTCAACTTTGATGCCTCAGCTTTGAATGCTCAGCTTTAATGGCTCAACTTTGATGACTTAGCTTTTGGTAACCATCAAGCTTTGGTGGTTCATCTTTGATGACTCATCTATTGATGGCGTCCATCTTGATACCACCTTATTGATGATTCATTCTTATAAGCAGTTTACAACTTACCATAGACACGTTAAAACTTTATACACCACATAACACTATATTCTTATTCACTACATATACAGATTACACATAGAATCTCAGACTCAACACACCCCTCACACACACCCATATATATAACTATAATATATAAATATATATATATATAATATATATTATATATTATATATATATATATATATATATATATAATATATCATTCGCGGGGAATATTGCGCCTGCGGGCGCACGCGGCGGGCGGGACGCGGAAATATTGCGCCTGCGGGCGCACGCGGCGGGCGGGGACGCGGCGGGACGCACCAGCGGGTGCGGGGTTGGCTGCCTTTGCGGGTGGGGCTCATGCTGAGCCCTGGGGGTTAGCATATTGAACTAGGGGAAAACTACTCCGACCAAATACAAGTAAGGAAAACATTTCCTTCTTACCTGTTTAAAGGATCTTACCGATCCAGCATATTTCATTTAAAATATTATTTATAAAAATAATATAACAATGATTCTTGTCTATACTGGAATTACCTTTTGACCTGGAATTAGGATTAAATTAGCCCGTCACAAAAAGGCTTATCCTAAATTTAGGCCTAAATTTAGGCCTAACGTAGTTATTGCACCACATTTTACAGAAAAAGGTCAGTTTGAATATATTTTGACCCTGGAATTAGGCTTAAATCGCCCCGGGAATACAAAAGGATTATCCTAAAATTTAGGCCTAAAGTAGTTATTTCAACACATTTTAAAGAGAAGTGGTCAGTTTCGTATCTGTAAGGAGTGCGGGTTGTTGGTGTTTTCTCGTGATGAATTGCAATGTACATAGAAATAATAAAATAATAATAAAGAAAATCCGAATTTTTTAAAAATTGAAATAATTTTAGTTAACATGAGTGAATTAATATAAATGTAAGTGAATAAATGTGTTATTTTTAAAATAAAAACTTAGAATGATTTTTATTAAAATACATGTTATGTTAACAGAGAAGAACTTATTTTTAGTTTTATTTTTATACTTATTACATAGCTAAAGATGTGTAAGCAGTAAGTCAATAGAACAAAACGTGGCATAGGCTTGATGTAGAGGGGTGCTTAGGGGCTGGTCTTTACTGATTTAACCTGATTATTATTGCTTTAAAGTACGTAAAATATATGTTTTTTTTAATAAAATTTCATAATTTTAGTAAAGTTTATTTTAAACCTTGATAGTTATAAAATTTAAAAACTTGAAGTAATTAAAAGTTAATTAATAAATTCTTTGTTCAAAAATATAATGATTGATTTATTATAGAAGTTTTAAAGAAACTTTGAAATAATTTAGTTATATTTGAATGAGTAATATAAATGTACGTGCTTATTAAAAACAAAAATGTTTTATAAATTATACGTCATGTGTGTAAGGAAAATCTGCGTGTGTAAGTAAATTCTTGTGTGAGTGTAAGTAAATCTGTGTGTGTGTTTGTGTGGTGGTGTGTGTGTGTGTGTGTAAGTGTAAATGTAAGTGTCTATGGCTAAATGTAAGTGTCAATAGTGAATTTGTGTATAAGTGTCATAGTGAATGTGTGTATAAGTGTAAAGTGTGTGTGTGTGTGTGTGTGTGTGTGTGTGTGTGTGTGTGTGTGTGTGTGTGTGTGAGCGCGTGTGTATAAGTGTAAATGTGAGTGTCTATGGGTAAATGTAAGTGGCATAGTGAGTGTGTGTAAATAAGTGGTCGTGAATGTGTGTTTAAGTGTCATAGTGAATGTGAGTTCTAAATAATAATAACAAAAACAATAACAAAAAATAAAAAAAAAAAAAAAAAAAAAAAAAAATAAAAAAAATAAAATAATAAAAATAATAATAAAAATAAATAAAAATAATAATAAAATAAATAAAAAGTATTAAAACAAAATAAAAAAACATAATGTTAATAAATATATGAGTTAAAACAGTAAAACATATGAGTTTAAGCAGTAAAGGCAGGAAAGTTAAAGCAGTAAGCAGAGAGTTAAAGCAGAAAAGCAGAAAGTTAAAGCAGTAAAGCAGTAAAACAAAAGCATACTAATCCCTTAGGTGTTAGGTAACACCTCTATTGATTTACTGATTTACTGCTTTAAGGTATGTAACGTTAATAAATATGTGAGTTAAAGCAGTAAAAACATATAAGTTTAAGCAGAAACATGAAGTTAAAGCAGTAAACATGAGTTAAAGCAGTAAAACATGAGTTAAAAGCAGTAAAACAGTAAAACAAAGCCATACTAATCCCTCTAGTTGTTAGGTAACACCTCTAATTGATTTACTGATTTTACTACTGCTTTAAAAGGTCTGTAAAGTATAATGTTTTTTTAATAAAATTTC
>JABUQX010100343.1:0-2500 GCA_015478945.1 Trachelipus rathkii
CAAAAAAAGGAAGAGAAGATACTTGCCCCAATTATTTTTTTCTTTCTTTTTTTATCATTTTCCTCTACGCATTGATATTTTGATTATTTCTTATATAGGTATTTCTAAATAATTTCAACTTACGAATAATAAAGTAAATGTCCATGTATATTAACTATATATATATATATATATATATATATATATATATATATATAATATATATATATATATATATATATATATATATATATATATATATATAGGTGAGATGGTGATTGATATATTTTTGAAGTTGTGTAATAAAGCGTTTTATAGAGGTATAGTTTCCGAAGGGATTGTAGGAGAGCAATATAGTACCCCTATAAAAGGGTAAGGGGTATAAGGTTATGGTAGATATTTAAAGGGATTAGTTTATGAGTGTTGTAGGGAAGATAAAGATGGTATTTTGGTTGAAAGAGTGCGTCGAGTGACTGAAGGACTCATTGGTGAAGAACAAGGTGCGTTTAGAAGTGGTAGAGGATGTGTGGATCAAATCTTTACATTGAAGCAAATGATTGGGAAAATGAGAGAGGAGAAGAATAAATTGATATTTAGGTTTAATGGATTTGCAACAGGCGTATCATAGGATTAATAGGGAAGCTCTATGGAAGGTGTTAGTGATATAAGTGGTGTTGATTGTAAGCTTATGAATGGAAGGAGAGAGGGATGTGTATGACCGATAGTGAAGGCGAGTGTAAGAATAAATAGAGTCGAAAGTGATAGGTTTAATATTAATCAGCGGAGTGAGGCCGGGATGTGATATGTGTCCTGGTTTTCATTTGTATGTGGATGGGGTTATGAAAGAATTAGAGGTGGGGGTTGCAAGGATGGTTGTTAGAATGATTGGAGAATGGAGGATGAGAGTGGGGGGTTCCTTACCTAATTCTATAGGATGACTTGGTTTTTTGTGTCGAATTCTGAAGCGAGTTTGAGAGACTGGTAGAAGAGATGTGGAACGGGTGTGTAAAAGGAGGGGTTTGAAAGTAAACGTAGATGAAAGAGTAAGGTTAGTTGTTATGAAGTAAGAAATTATATGGTCCTGGGTGGGTGGGATTGGCTTGAGTGTTTTGTATGACCTAGATGCGCTAAAGTGGGAGTCGTTTGGCGACAGCTGCAAAAAAGTTGCCTGAGGTTTAAATAATGTTTATGGATAAAGTTGGATGAAAAGGGATACGGATGGTGGCAGAGTGTAGTAGAAAGTTTGTGAATAGGCAGGAAGGTGGCGTAGTGCAATTAAATCGTTGGTGGATGTAAACGGACTAAGTCTTGAGTGCGCTGGGGTGCCTACATGAGGGTGTTTGTTACCTATGTTAATGTATAGTGTGAGACTATGGTCTGGAAGATAAGAGGTATAGATATAAAGTGAAATCTATTCTGATGGACAATCTAGGGAGTGTTAGGGTGTGAGAAGAATTGATAAAATGAGGAATGGACGTTAATTAGGTGTTTATGGTGTGAAGAAGGGGTAAGTGAGAGAAATAAATGAAAGTTAACGTTGAGATGGTTTGGTGCATGTGGGAAAGGATGGATGAGATTCGGTTGGTTAAACGGGATGTATAGTGGTGAAGTGTGCTGGGAATCGACGGCTGGGATATCCGAAGAAAAGTGGATTGAGGCAGTAAAGGAATGCCTGAGGAGGAGGAATAAATTATGTGAAGTTTTGGCTAAGAGAGAGCACTAAGAAGGAAAAGAGGTTGTGCATAACAGGAAGTGAATGGGGGCGGACGTTTTTGTGAGGGTAAGGAATATATTGTTGCCCCACCTGGGCGAAGGTGAACCGCGACATTGACTGAGATGCCAAATAAGGTGAGGGTTCGTCGTGGTCAATGTAAAGCTCAATGGTGGATTTTCCCTGACTGCGAAGAGTTCCTCACTGAAAAGATTAAAGGGGGGTGCGGTAGGGCTGGGCTTTCCATTTTCGCTTAACTTCCAATTCTTCTACTACTTACTTTTTTTTGGGTTTCCGGTGGCATGTTATGCACCTTATCCCCAGTGCTTGGGGAGAAAGGTGGTGATGATGATCGATGATCGACGAATGATCATGTTTTGATATGGAATGAGGTGATGATTGAACACTTGGGGAGGGGGGGGTATATAGATATATTTCATATGTACATAAGATATTATATATATATATATATATATATATATATATATATATATATATATATATATATATATATATATATATATATATATAAGATTATGATATATATATATATATATATATCAGGGGCGTTTCCTCCATAGGTGCTAGGTGTGCGCCGCACACCCTATAAAAGCTAATTAGTTTTTTTTTAATTACACTTTAGATATAAGGGAATATCTGTTCTAATGAAGATAGTTTTGTACACAATTCTTCAATAAAATAAAAAAATTACGTGCTATTAAACTTCCAATTAGCTTATTTTATACAGTAGTTACCGTATCAAAAAGGAAGCTTTTCATGTGCGCTAAAAATTTGAACTCCCTATATCTC
>JABUQX010100343.1:7500-12500 GCA_015478945.1 Trachelipus rathkii
ATTATTTTATTATGATTGCTTTATCAATATTATTTATCTTATTATTAGTTTTTATATTACTGATTATATTAGCATTTTTTATTATTCTTTTTATTCTTTATTGTGTTCTTTATTGTTCATATTTTAGTTTTTAATCTGTAATTTTTAATTTTCACTTATAAATTATAGTTTTAATATACTTTATAGACCTGATGATGACACTGGTGGTGTCGAAACGTCGTCTTAAAATAAATGTTCAGATATGCATTGGTCTTAATTTTCATTCTGCGTTTGAGGTTTCCTAGAAACAGAAGTTTCATCTCTCTCTCTCTCTCTCTCTCTCCTCTCTCTCACAATCTCTCGTCTCCTCTCGTCATCTCTCTCCTTCCGTTTCCTCATCTCTGCCTCCCCTCTCTCTCCTCTCTCTCTCTCTCTCTCTCTCTATATATATATATATATATATAATATATATATATATATATATATATATATATATATATATATATATATATATATATTATATATATATATATATTATATATATATATATATATTATATATATTATATATATATATATATATATATATATATATATATATTAATATATATATATATAATATATATATATATATATATATATATATATATATATATATAATATATATATATATATATAGTGAACAAATAATTAAAATTAATTGATATAACTTTTATAATTTTTAATATTCAATTTATGTCCTTTATTATGTAATTATCTTTGTCATATATAGCGAAATAATTCTCCCATCTTCTGCCGACATGAACTACAACATGATATTTTATATATTTAATTTTGGTTTTAAAAACTTCTTCAGCTATTATCGTTTGCAACGAAAGTGTTATATATATTGTTATGCCATATTTAGATTAAAGAATAAAAAAAAGCCATAAAACAAGTCTTTTAACTTTAAACCAAATAATTAAAACAAGAAAAAAGAAGTTCGTCAGATATTAAAGCCGAAGATGAAATCTGAAATCAAATAAGAAATTTGTCTCAGATGATAAGGCCGAAAAAGAAAAATATCGAAACAGAAGATTACGAAGACGAACTACGGTAACTACCTTTGAAGTGGAGGAGCGGTATAAAAGATAAGCAACAATTTCTCCGCTTCATTATTGGTGATCCAGGAAAAAGAAAACCTTCTAAAAGATGCAATCAGACAACTAACAGCAATAACGAAAAATCAAGCATCATGTAGACCGGTGAAGACGGGAACTTCAATCACACTATTAATACCCAGACCTACCAACCTCAGTTTAATGTGATTATTTTCGTCGACACTAATACCAATTTCAAGATGTAACAATAACTAAAATCTTCACGGCAACATACAGACCGGTGAAGACGTGAATAGCAGTCACACTGTTAATCCCAGGCCTACCAGCCTCAGCTTAGAGTGACTATTTTCATTATCCCTAATACCAATTTTAAGATAACGAATACCTTTAAGCATTATACAGACAGTGAAGAGAGGAAAATCAGTTACATAGTTGATCCCAGGTCCACCAGCCTAAGTTTAACGTGGGTATTTCCGCCGATACTGCAATAATTAGCTACTCGCTATGGAAGGACCCACAGATAACATCTTCAGATAAACTTCCACTTCGCCATAGAGCTCTCTGGTTAAAATAGAAAAAAGATTCATCCATATATGAGTCAACGGGTCCTCCGTCCTCTGTACTCAATGACCCGTGAGTGCTAGGAAAATAATAAAATATTGCTTCAACATCATAAGCTTATATAAGCCTATAAAAAATTGAAAAAAAGGAAGTATTTAACAGTAAATCCGATATCAATATAAAATTTGGAATGCATAAAATTTATTTACACTTTCCTATCTTCAAATATTTCATATAAGTTTTTTGATAATCGGCATGGGTAGCCTTTCATAATAATTTTTGTCCACATACTATAGTTATAAATATGACATTTTTTCATATTTATCATCTTTATAAGCAACCTTTTCAACACACTTAAAATTAATAAATACGATTTCCCTAACGATTTATTTATTAAAAAAAAAAAAAAAAAAAAAAAAAAAAAAAAAAAAAAAAAAAAAAATAATAAAATAATAATAATAGAAAAATAAAATACAAAACACTTCTTGCCAAATATTTTAAAAAATTTATGTAGCACTGTTCTATCAGCTTATATAGTAATGTGTATGCTTAGATGTTTCCATGTATACAAAAAAAAAACAAACAATAAATAAAAAAAAAAGTTCAAAAGCAATTTTTTATCAGATTATATATTAATGTGTATGCTTAGATGTTTCCCTGTATACAAATATGTACGTGTATATGAAATTGTCTATCTTCAACCACTATCTCAGTATTATCTCTGTCTCTCAGTATACTAGAGTTAAAAGGTAGCTTTACATTTCCGGCTAAATTATTTCATCTCACGTTTCTGAGCTTCACACCATGAAAGAAGGTCTTTTTTACGGCGTCATTCGATGCGTTCTTTATTCCTATAATAAAAAATACTTGATCATTCTTCTTGGAAACGCAAAATGACGATCAGAAACGTCTCCTAAACATATAAATAAGATTCTTAATACATTTTCGAAGTGAATTGAAAACAGCATTCGAATCTATCAAGAGTGTTTTTCCTACGAAATAGCACTTAAAGTGAAACGAAAAAGACTCTCTCTCTCTCTCTCTCTCTCTCTCTCTCTCTCTCTCTCTCTCTCTCTCTCTCTCTCTCTCTACTCTCTCTCTCTCTCTCTCTCTCTCTCTCTCTCTCTCTCTCTCTCTCTCTCTCTCTCTCTCTCTCTCTCTCTCTCTCTCTCTCTCTCTCTCTCTCTCTCTCTCCTCTCTCTCTCTTCTCTCTCTCTCTCTCTCTCTCTCTCTCTCTTCTCTCTCTCTCTCTCTCTCTCTCTCTCTCTCTCTCTCTCTTCTCTCTCTCCTCTCTCTCTCTCTCTATCTCTCTCTCTCTCTTCCTTCCCTCCCCTCTTCCTCCTCCCCCACATATTCCTCTCTCTTTCCTTCCTTCTCTCTGCCTTCTCTCTTCCTTCCTCCATTTGTAGATCTTGCTTCTTCCTTCCTCTCTTCTTCATCTCTCTTTTTTTCCTTTTCTTTTCTCTTTCTTCTCTCTCTCTCCTCTTCTCTCTCTCTCTCTCTCCTCCTCTCTCTCTCTCTCTCTCTCTCTTCTCCCTCTCTCTCTGCTCTCTCCTAAAAAGCCTTCTAAGATGTTGAATTATTTGAGACGCCTTCGCAACTTCTCACAAACTCCAATTGCTTGTTCTGCATTAATCGTTGTTCTCCCTTGTATGAAATATGCCACACAATTCTGGGAGTGGTTTCCACACACACACACACACACACCCACCACAACACACACACACACACACCTATATATATTACTCTCATGTAATAAGTGAAGTTGAGAGGATTTACATATATACACTCTTTCCTTCGTCTAAAACTAACTATCTTAAACTATCTTTCATACATTCTACTGAACTCTCTGTCGTATGCCTCTCCTTTATTGGGGTTGAGGGATAGTCAATATATATATATATTATAAATAATATATTATATATATATATATATATTATATATATATATATATATATATATATATATATATATTATATATAAATAAGAGTTGAGGTCGCAATGGGTGACCTGTTTGAAAGATTTGATGATGGTATATTATTATTGAGGCATGACGACGAATCGCGCTAGATTCTGCTAATCGTGGTAATTACGTGGAATTGATAAATTTAATTAAGAAATATGATCCTTTGCTTGAATATCATTAAAAGCAGTCTGATGTTTTTTCTGACCTATTAAATCAAATTCAAAATTTTCTTATTGATTGTGTTGGAAAAGTGCTTTTAAATAAAATTAGAAATGAAATTAATGATTCCAGGTATGTGGCTATTATTATAAATGAAACAACCGATGTTAAAACAACTTCTGTGTTTTCAAAAATGATGTGGTGTGTGAAAGAAATGGTGCCATTTGTGAAAGATTTCTAGGTTTTACGAGTGTTAATACAGATCGAACTGCTTTAGTTATATCTCGAACTGTGGTTAATTTAGAGGACGACCTTAATATTGGTTTGAAACTCTTTGCACAGGTGCGAGTGTGATGTCAAGTGAATTAAATATACTTCAAAAGAAAGTAAGAGAAAAGTATCCATTCATTGTATGGCACATAGATTTAATATAGTGTTGTCTCAATCCTTATCGACGATCAACGAATGTAATCAATTCTTTGCAAAACTTACATCTTTTTTTTTATTCATTTCAAAGTCAACAAAGCATGTGTACCTTTCAGATACAGAGCTTAAGAAGAGATTTCCGATGGTGGCACCTACGCGTTAAAATTATAACAGTTGACTTGTTGAAACTGTTTTGCAATATAAAGTAGGGCTCATTCATCTATTTAAAGATATTGTTGATAGCTCTAGCAACTGGGACACGGAAACATATACATACGCCCAAACATTGTTAAGTAATCTCGAAGATTTTGATTTCAACTTCTTGTTGAGTATATTTGCAAATATTTTTCCGTACACAAATGTAATATTTGGTATTCTACAAAACAAGATTTATGACATATCCTATTGCTTGAATAAAATAAATGAAATTATATCTATTCTTCAAAATAAGAGTTAAGATTGATAAATCTTGGTCACAAGTCGAAAATTTAAGCCTCCCTATAAGATGATTGGATTCGCTATCCAGCGCAATTGAAATTAGATTCCATAACTTAAGGAATATAATAAGATTTCTCGAACTTTTAGATTCTACGAAACAAGAAGTAAATAAAAAGAAATTTCCTGATCTTGCATTTAAATCATTGCAAGATAATTATGGTCCCTTCTTTGATAGTCACAGCTTGAAAAATGAGCTTTTAGTTCTGTACACTGATGAAGATTTGAAAGGGAAAACCAATTAAAGAACTACTTCGTTATTTGAAAAAATAACGAATTAAATGAAGCTCTGCAGGAGCTTACAAAACTGAGCAA
>JABUQX010100343.1:17500-27500 GCA_015478945.1 Trachelipus rathkii
ATCTTTTTTTCATTATTCGTCTTAGCTTGGTTATAAAGTGGAAATATATGCATGAGAATTTTTCATTATTTTCTTTTCTTCTTTCCCTCTTTTCCTTTTGTCCCATTTTATGCTTTTTCAACTATCTTCTTTCTTTTTAACTATCTTCTTTCTTTCAGTTTTAGCTATCTTCTTTCATTTTTAACTATCTTCTCTTTTATTTCTTCTTTCATTTTTAACTATCTTCTTTTTCATTTCTTTTTAACTGTCTTTTTTCTTTCTATTTTTCTTTTTATCTCTCTTTCTTTTTAGCAAGCTTCTTTCTTTCTTTTTGTATTTATTTATTTTCAGCCATCTTTTTTATCTTTTTTCTTAGCTATATTTTTTATTCTTTCTTTTTTAACTAACTTCTTTCTTTAATTCTCTTTTCAATATCGTCTTTCTTTCTTTCTTTCTTTCGTTTTTAACTATCTTCTTTCTTTCTAACTATCTTCTCTTTCTTTCTAAACTCTTCATTCTTTCTTTCTTTTTTAGCTCTTCTTTTTTATTTTCTCTTTTAACAACTTCTTTCTTCCTTTCTTTCATTTTAACTAACTTCTTTTTTCTTTCTTTTTTAATTATCTTTTTTCTTCATCTTTTTTAACGATCTCCTTTCTTTCATTCTTTAATGAATATATGCCTTCATTTTTTTTACTATCTTCTTTATTTCTTCTTTTTATTAACTATCTTCTTTCTATTTTTCTTTTTTCAATTATATTTGTTATTTATTTATTTCTGACTATCTTATTTCTTTCTGTCTTTTCTAATTATTTTCTTTCTTCCTTTCTTTTTTTACCATCTTCTTTCTTTCATTTATGTCTTTTTCTTTCTTTTTTAACTATCTTCTTTCCTTCTTAACTATCTTCTTTCTCTCTTTTAGCTATCTTTTTTCTTTCTTTCTTTCACTTTTAACTGTCTTCTTTTTTCTTTCTTTTTTAATTATCTACTTTATTTCTATTTTCTAACTGCCTTTTTCTGCTTTCTTTATTTTTGACTCTTTTTATTTCTTTTTATACTATCTTCTATCTTTTTTCCTTTTAATTACCTTTTTTCTTTCTTTTTAAACTATCTTCTTCCTTTCTTTCCTTTTAACTTTCTTTCTTAATTAATTATTTATTTTTTCTCTTTTTTAACTACCCTCTTTCTTTCTTTCTTTCTTTCTTTCTTTTTAACTATCTTCTTTCTTTCATAATTTTTAAACTACTTTCTTTCTTCTTTTTAAACTATCGCCTTCTTTCTTTGTTTATAAACCGTCTCATTTCTTTCTTTCCTTTTTAACTATCTCCTTTTCTTCTTTAACTTTTTCTTTCTTTCCTTCTTTTTTAATTACCTTCTTGCTTTCTTTTTTTTCCTTTATAGCTATCTTCTTTCTTTTTAGACTATTTTCTTTCCTTATTTCATTTTAACTAATTTATTTATTTATTTTTTTAACTACCTTGTTCCTTTTTTTCTGTTAGTTATCTCCTTTTTTTCTCTTTTTAAACTTTCTTCTTTCTTTATTTCTTTTTTAACCATCTTCTTTCTTTATTTTTTAAATATCATCTCTTTCTTTCGCTTTAAACTCTTCTTTCTTTCTCTCTTTTTAAATTCTCTTTCTTTCATTTTCTAGCTATCTCATTTGCTTCTTTCCTTTTTAACTTTTTTTCTTTCTTTTTTAATTACCATCTTCCTTTCTTTCTTTCTTTTACAGGTATCTTCTTTCTTTACATCATTTTAACAATTTTCTTTCTTTATTTCTTTTTCAACCATCTTCTTTCTTTCTTTCTTTTTTTAAATAAATTCTAATTTTCTTTTTAGTTTCTTCCTAATTTTCTTTCTTTTTAAACTAACTTCTTTTTTCCTTTTTTTTTTAGCTATATTCTTTCTTTTTAGCTATCTTCTTTTTTTCATTTTTTAAATAACATTTCTTTCTTTCTTTTTTAGTTATCGCTTTTCTTTCTTTCTTTTCAGCTATCTTCAATATTTCTCTCTTTTTTAATTATCTATTTTCTCTTTTTCTTTCTTTTTTAAATATCTCCCATGTTTCTTTCTTTTTAACTTTTTTTTAATTACCTTCTTCCTTTCTTTTTTAGCTATCTTCTTTTTATCTTTTAACCTACCTTCTCTCTTTAATTCTTTTTAACTATCTTCTTACTTTCTTTCTTTTCTAACTACCTTCTTTCTTTCTTTTTCAGTTATCTGCATTTTTCTTATTTTCAAACTATCTCCTCTCTTTCTTCGTTTTTAAATATCTTCTTTCTTTATTTTTAAAATATTACCTTTCTTTCTTTTCTATCTATCACCTTTCTTTGTTTTTTAAATTCTCTGCTTTACTTCTTTCTTTTTTTAACTATTTTCTTTACAAAAAATTTTTTAACGATCTTCATTCATTCATCCTTTTTAGCTATTTTCTTTCTTTCTCTTTAATTATGTCCTATCTTAACTATTATCTTATTTTCTTTTATTTTCTTTCTTTTTTAACCATCTTTTTTCTTTTAAAACTAGTTTTCTTTTTTTTCTTTTAACTATCTTCTTTTTCCCCAGCCTGTTTAACTACTATTTTCTTTCTTTCTCTTTTAAGAATTTCTTTCTATTTTTCTTTTTACCTATTTTCTTACTTTTGTCTTTTTAAACTATTATCTTATTTTCTTTCTTTTTATTATCTTTCTTTCTTTTTTTACTATTTCTTTCTTTTCTTTCTTCTCTTTTAACTTTTTTCTTTTTTAACTATCATCTTTCTTTCTTTCTTTTCAACTACCTCCTTTATTTTTATTTTTTATCTTTTTTCATTCTTTTTAAAATATCTTCTTTCTTTCTTTCTTTATTTTTTAATTTTCACATTTACTTTTTTTTAAATATCTCTAACTCTTTCCTTTTTAGCTATCTTTTTCATTCTTTTTAAAAATCTTCTTTCTCTCTTTTTCATTATCTTCTACCTTTCTTTTCTAAATATCATTTTCTTTTCCTCTTTTCTTTCTTTCTTTCTTTCTTTCTTTCTTTCTTTCTTTCTCTTTAAACTATCATCTTTTTTCTTATATTTTAATCATCTTCTTTCTTTCTATCCTCTTTACCTATCTTTCTTTCTTTTTTAACGATCATCTTTCTTTCTTTCTTTTTAACTATTATTCTTTCTTTTTTTATCTTATATTCCTACTTTCTTGTTTAACTACCATCTTATTTTCTTTTTTATTAACTATTTTTTTTCTTTCTTTCTTTTTTCAACTATGTTCTCTCTAACTATCATTTTTAACTACCTACTTTTTTTCTTTCTTTTTTTGCTATCTTTTTTCATTCATTTTTTTAAGACAAAGCATACTAAATTTTTAGGTATCTTTTTTCATTCTATTTAAGATAACTTCTTCATTTCTTTTTTAACTATAACTACTTTCTTTTTAACTATCATTCTTTCTTTCTCATTTTTTTAACTGCCTTCTTTTTTCTTTTTCAAGTATGCTCTTTCTTTCTTTTTTAACTTCCTTTTTTACCTAGATTCTTTGTATCTTTCTTTATAACTATCTTCTTTCTTTCTTTTTTAGTTCTCTACTTTCTTTCCTTTTTAACTATCTTCATTCGTTCTTTTTTAACTAACGTTTCATTCTTTCGTATTTTCTATCCTAATTTTTTACTATCTTTTTAAACTATCATCTATCTTTCTTTCTTTCTTGACTGGTACTTTTCTTCCTTTCTTTTTAATAATTTTCGTTCTCTCTTTCTTTTAACTACTTCTTTCTTTCGGTCTTTACTAACTATCTTCTATTTTCCTTTCCTAACTATTTTCTTTTTTATCTTTCCTTCTTAGCTGTCTTCTTTCTTAACTTTCTTTCTTATCTTCTTTCTTAGCTTTCTTTCCTATCTCCTTTCTTAACTCTTTAAACCTTTCTTTTTCTTCCTCTTTTTTCTTTTTCTCTTCTTTTTCTTTTTCTTCTTTTTTCTTTTTTTCATCTTTTTCTTCTACTTTTTCTTCTTGCTTTCGTTTCTTTCTCTTTCTAGGTATTGTTATTTTTTCTGTTTTATCACTTCTTATTCTTTTGCTTTTCCTTCTTCTTTTATTATTCCTTATTACGTCATTGTCTGGGGTGGGTAAGCAGTTGGGTTTGTGTATTTGCTGATCAGAAATGATGAATAAAAAATTATTCTAAAAACCCGCCAGAGATGCACCATAGGAAACATGAATAAATAGATACTTTATAATATTTCGCGCCTTGTTCTTTCCAATTTCAAAGTACAAGTTCAGCAAAAATAATTAAAAAACCAACTTAAGTATTTTAAAAGTCAAAATAAATTATTTTTTGCAGCATGATAATAATAATAATAATAATAATAATAATAATAATAATAATAATAATAATAATAATAATAATAATAATAATAATAATAATAATAATAATAATAATAATAATAATAATAATAATAATAATAATAAAGCTAATCCAGGGGACCTCTGAGAAAAATTTTAAAATAGTTATCCATTTAATATTATTTTCTATTGGTTTCAGCGTTCATAAAAGAAAATGAATTTTGAAGTAACTATAAGGGTAACTTTTCTATATAAATAAAAAACTGAGGAAGGCTCTTATTTCATTTGATTTTATATCTAAGCTTCTCAATCAGGTTTGTAATGCAATCCAATTTAAACTGAAATCTCTAACCGCATATTTCTTATTAGAAGTACATGAAAATCTCATATCTGAAAGTTCACTAATGTAAAATAAGTTCTTAGTGTTACCACAGTCAATGTACATTATTAATATTGCTAAGTAATATATATATATATATATATATATATATATATATATATATATATATATATATATAATATATATATATATATATATATATATATATATATATATATATATATATATATATATATATACTACCTGCTATCTCATATATATATGGGATCAGTAAGGCGGGGAGCTTGCTTTAAATATCTTGGCGAAAAAAGCTTGAACTTTAGATGTTTGCCGAACGACGTTTTAAGGGTTATTAGTAGAAAAACTATAAAAAAAAAGATTCATCAATCGATAGATACTGAAGGAGTAATTACTATTTACTAACATAATTATAAACATTATATTTTTATATAATTTTAATGTGTTTCATTTTCACTATATTAGCGAATACATTAGCTGTGTTTTTATTCAGCCTTCTTCTTCAAACAGTATTTCATGGAACTCTCAGTATAATGATAACATTTGGCTGGGTTTGATAAGAAGAGCTGCTATATATATATATATATGTATATATAATAATAATAATAACCAACATATATATATAATATATGTGTATATATATATATGCTATGCTACTTCTTTATATATATATATAATATATATATATGTTTATAATATATATATATATAATATATAATAATAATAATAATATAACTAATATATATTATATAATAATATATGTATATTAATATATATTTCTTATAATAATAATATATATATATATATATATATATATATATATATATATCTTTGTATATATATATGTAATAATATATATATCAACTCAGGACGCTGCCCCCCTAAAAATGAAATTGATCTATATATATAATAATATGTATATATATATATATATATATATATATATATATGTATAATATATATATGTAATAATAATATATATATATGTAACCTTATATGCTATATATATATTTATATATATGCGCCATAAATTTATATATATATATATATATATATAATATAATAGCCCTTATATATATCAACAAGATCCAACAAATGTAATAATATATTTATATATATATATAACTATATAATAATATATATAATAATAATATATATATATATAACTAACTCTTTATATATATATATATATATATATATACTAACTACTAACTATATATATATATATATAATATATATATATATATATATATATATATATATACTAATAATAATAATATATATATATGGGCGTGGGCGGGTTGAAATATAACAGCAACCTTATGTAACAACATGCTTATCAACTGCTGCTAACTGCTATATATATATAATAATATGTATATATATATATATATGTATATGTAGCCGTGTAACCGGCACATCGACCGCCAATCATCGTTCAACACTTTAAATTGCAACGGAAAAATACTAATCTACTATATATATATATATATATATATATATATATATATATATATATATATATATATATATATATATATATATATATATATATATACATATATATATATATGGGCGTATACACGGGGCAGGGAGGGGCACTTGCCCCCTCTAAATCTTAGCGAAACAAAAAAATGAACCTTATATAATTGCCAAACGACGTTTTTAAGGGTTTTACTGGTAGAAAAACTAAAAAAGATGCATCAATCGATCGATAATGAAGTAGTAATTACCAGTTACTAACGTATTATAAACATATTTTTTTCTAAAGAGTTTTAATATGTTTTCGTTTTCATACTGGCTTAAAGTCAACTAGCTGTGTGCTTTTATACTGCTAGCTTTTTCTGACAGTATTCTCCGCTAGAACTCTCAGTATGTCGATAGCATTTGGCGTCTACCAACGCTGCTTAGTCAGTCACGGAAGGCGTACCAGTTGATATGCAGCTGCAGACGGCACATCAAAAAACAATTGCAGAAAATAATAGAAATATTACAGCAATTTTGAAGACCATATTTTTCTGTGGAAGCCATGACTTACCTTTGAGAGGTAAATTCCTGCCTGAGGGAATTTTGAAAGACCTGATTAAACTGAGAATAGAAAGTGGTGATGTGAAAATGAAAGAACATATTCAAGGACAGAAGAATGCCATCTGGACGACTCCGATGATTCAAAATGAACTTATCAATTTGTGTGGAATTATCATAAAAAGCATGTTTGTCGCCTGACGTAAAAAAATTTGGTGTCTACTCCATATTAGCCGATGAAACTGCTGATTTGACAGGGCAAGAACAATTATTATTTATAGGATGAGGGTTTTTGATCTTGAAAAAATGAATGTTCGAGAAGAATTTCTGGGGTTTGAAGTTCTTGAAGGGATGGATGGTAAAAACCATTGCCAAAGGGTTCCTGGCGTAGAAAAGAAAGATTTCGATCATTGAGACTTGGAGTTTGTGAAGTGTACGACAGCTGCACAGCAATGAAAAGAACATAGAGTTCAAAAGAAACTGCGGGAAAAATATAAAATAAAAAAAAGATTATATTTTCACTGTGTGAGCCATTGTCTTGATTTGGTCATTAATGACCTAAACATTATTCCGGAAATTCGAAATACTATTGCAACAATAAAAGGCAAACTTTTTCAGAGACCCCGCCCTAAGAAGAAAATACATTACCAACTTGCCTAAGTTTTGTGAAACTCGTTGGACTCAAACATATCATAGTATTGCTATTTTCCATGCAATTATGATAAAAACCGTTGAAAGGGTTAGAAAAATTGTCAAAGGAATGCAACAATCAAACAAGAAAAACAGCTTTTCTATTATACTGTTCGGCAACAAGACCCGATTTCATTATTACCTCTTCCGTAATAGCCAAATATTTTGCTTTAGTTGAACCAGGGGCTAACATTATTCAAACAAAAAATATTGATCTTATGCAGTGCTCTGATCATGTCCAAAGAATTTTGAAAGTTGTCAAAGACCACTGAAAAACTGCTGATCAAATAATTGCTGATCTGCTCTTATCCACTAATGTTATTACTGCTGAGTTCTTAGTAGAACTTTCACCACCTAGAAAAGTACAACCCCAATAACATAAAGCAAATCATCCTGCTGAAACTTCTACTGAATATTGGAAGCGTTCTGTACTTGTGCCTTATCTTGACTCACTTTCATCCTCTTTAGAGACTAGATTTTCAGAAAACAACGTGCCAGCATTTCATCTTTTCCATTTGCATCCGTTTCTTATGTTAGGTGCTCCCGTAGGCAGTTTGCATGAGAAAGTAAAAGGCTTTTCAAAGTTTTATGATCTTAATATCAACAAAATTTATACCGAAACTTGACTTATGGTATACCCTATATCTGGATAAAAAAAATGGATAAACAAAAGTTGAAAGACTTGGAACTTACTGAAGTCATTAAAGAAGCCGACCCCTTTTTTCCTCAAATTAAAAACCTGTCTATTAATTGCACTGGAGCTACAGTGTTCAACAAATATTATTGAAAGGTCTTTCAACACTCTGTCAAGAGTAAAGACTTCTAAGATACACAATGAACGAAGACAGGCTTAATGGACTATGTAGGATGAATATTCATAGAATATTAGTAAGTGAAAAAATGAAGGAATTGGAAACAAATGCAAATCGCTGAAAATCCAAGGCGTCTAATGCTAGTTTAGATTTAATATTAGTTACCACCCAGGACTCAGTGCTCGCCAACCCCCATAAATATTACTTTACGTTTCTCAAAAAGATATTTATTTTTTACTCGCCTCATGACACATAAATTTTTTTAATTACAACTGTTGTAGACTTGTTAATTTATCTATTTTATAACCGAAACAACTTTTTTTATATTATTAGCCTTTGAAAAGGAAAAATCTGGAGTTTAACCAACCCACACCGTCTATTGATCAGTGTGAGCAAGGACATAAATCACTCAACCCTTGCTGCCAGCCCCCTCAGTCAAATCCTGCACACACACACACACACACACACACACACACACACATATATATATATATATATATATATATATATATATAACAATATATATATCTTTCCATATATAGGGCCTTATATCTTTCCTTTACTTCTGCGTATATATATAGTGTATACCTTATATATATATATATATATATTATATATATATATATATATATATATATATATATATATATATATATATATATATATATATATATATATATTTTTTTTTTTCTACTCTCTCCTCTTTCATTATCTTTCTGTATAATATATATATATGTTTATCGGCCTTTGCCCCTTAAAGGAAATCCTGCCCTACGCTCATGAATATATATATATATATATATATATATATACTCCTTATATATATATATATATATATATATATATATACTATACTATATATATATATATATACCTTATCTAACCTTCTCACCCCTGACCAACCCATCATGGGAGAGGCCACACCGCGTTCAGGTACCCCACCGATGCCACCGGTCTCCTCCAGAGATCCTCCAAGGATGATATGTTCCATGTTTTTCTGTGTTAAGAGTTGGTTAAGCAGGAGAGAGAGAGAGAGGTGGGATGTATCCTCCGAAACCTGGTTACAGTTTTGACAGATGTTTATGTTGGTTTGGTTAAGGTTGAATCTGTGTTTGTAGTATTTAATTTAGGGTGATGGCCGCATCTAATTACCTATACCAAGGATGACTGACTGATTCTTGGTAAAAAGTTGAATTCTGGTGCTATTTCTGGTGACTGTTTGTTTAATATGTTGTTTGGTAGTTTGCGTCTTAAGTGGTTTTATGTTAGTGTCGTGTGGATTTGTTTGGTGTATGTTGTGTTGTTTGGTGGAGGTGGAATGTTGTTCAGAATTTGTTTGTAATATAGATCTGGTGAAGAAGGAGGTTGCTTGAGTCTGTGGTGGGTGGGGTTAGAGACTACAACGTGGCATGGGTGTTGGGGTGTTTGGGTTTTGGAAAAGAATTGTGTGCCTATCATGTCCAGGTGTGTGTCTATGGGTAGAATTTTGGTTTCTTCGTGCAGGTGTTGGTGTGGTGCTGTTGATGTGCATCCTGTTATGATTCTTAGAGCTTTGTTTTGTGTCGTTTGGAGTTTCTTTGTTATTTTTTATCAGTAGTGGGTGCCAAGTTTGAGAAGCTTAGTTTAGAGTCGGGCGAATGTATTTTTTGTATATGGTGGTGGATATTAGTTTATTGTTTGTGAAGTCTGTGCCAACAATGATTCTTAATATTTTCAGTTTCTTGTTTGCAGATGAAATTGTATTGTCTGTGTTTTGTGAAGATGAGATGCGTGTCAAGTGTTACTCCAAGGATTTTTGGAGTTTTGCTAAAGGGTATAACA
>JABUQX010100344.1:0-2500 GCA_015478945.1 Trachelipus rathkii
GGATGCTGAGAGAGATTTGTAATGAACATCTCACAGTAATATAAAAATAATAACAGCTTAAAAAAAATCTTCTAAAAGGTTGGGTGGGTGTTTTTTTTGAAGCAACCTTCGAATTTCTTCAAATAATGCAAACTATTTTGCCTCCTTCATTGGAATATCTTTTGCCTCTGTAAAGAGTATCCTTCACAAATATTGGGTATCTCCGATTACAAAGCTCTTCTTATAGGGTTCAGTTTAGGTTTTTTTGTCTTTTTAACCCCTACTCTCTCTCTCTTCTATGAAACCTCTCTCAGATCTCTTCTCTCTCTCTCTCTCCTCTCTCTCTCTCTCTTTATCTTTGTCTCTTCTCTCTCTCTCTCTCTCTCTCTCTCTCTCTCTCTCTCTCTCTCCAATCTCTTTTTTGACCATCAAACTGTTGCGTCAATTTCCTTAAATTATCGCTCTTACACAATTCTATTCAACTTCTTCTGCAGCATCTCTTCTCCTTTGAAGATCATTCATGCATCACATTTTACCACATAGTTTCATTCTTTCGTTACCTAAATTCTTTAATCCTTGAACACAGACTTAACCATTATGATCAAATCTAACGTTTACTCTATTCTATTAGTATTGTCCGTAATACTCTTCTTATTTCCTATTTACACTTCCTTTAACTTGTATACTTAACAGATACCCTGTATCTGGATATTTCGGCCTTTAATTTGGGCCTGTTTTTGATTTTCCCCAAGTTTAATGGATTATCTCAAGGCTTTTAGCTTTTACCTATCAGATTATATATATTATATATTATATATATATATATAATATATAGTATATAGTATATATATATATATATATATATATATATATATATATATATATATATATATATATATATATATTATATAATATATATATATATTACTATAATAGGTATATATGATTATATATATATACATAACATAATATAGTATATAGTATATATATAGTATATATTAATATATATATAGTATATAGTATGATATATTATATATATATAATATATAGTATATATTATATATATTATAGGTATATATATATATCTAGATATATATAATATATTATATACATAAATATATATATATATATTATATATATTAATGGATATATATGATAATAATAATAATATAGTATATATATATATAATTTTTATATATATATAATATATTACGTATAGTATATATATATTATATATATTATATAGTATATATTATATTATATTATTATATATATATATATAAACATCAGCTCTATTACAGCATCATGTCACAAAATAGATCTAATTCTCGAAACATCAAAAATAACACACAAGAACGATTAGATATCCACTAACCCATCAATAGAAATACAAATCAATAAAAAAATTTAAATTATAGCCTCCCTCCCCCCATATACATCTTAACAACATTATCCACTGGATTATATCAACAACCTATCTTCCTAAACATAATATTAACCTTATAGTAGCCGGGAACTTTAATGCACATCACCTTGCATGACTTTAACACACACACACACTAGCACACACATTCTCACACACGACACACACACACTACAGGTGGGTCACACTACACACACACACACACACACACACACAAAGGGGTGAAACACTTACAAGCAATTTACATTATATCTGTATCTTCAACAACAGAAACAAACCTACTCGAAGACTTCTACAATATAACCAGAACTGCACATCCCTGATATCTCATTCTGTTCCCTCCAAATTTAAGTTTCTACAACGTGGTAAACTTTTCATTACTAATCACAATTCAAAATATACGCCCTACACACATCATTTAAAAATAAACATATCAGGAAAGGGAAAGCAAACTGGCATTTAAACACTGACCGCATAGAACAAGACCTAGAATCTTTCCAAATAAAATATTAATAAATATTACATGTGGTTTTGTTTGCTTTAAACCTTTAATACATCTCATTATATCACAATCTTATATAAATAATGGGAATACTGAGGCCATTTGGGGCATCAGTTTTTTTTATCAGGCACCAATTTTATGGAATCTCGGAGAGTGACGTGTAATTTATTATTAAAAGATATATATTATACCCTCTTAGAAAAGTTTGGGTTAGATGAGAGATTTATTTTCTGTGATACCTTATATCTCTCAAGTGAGCGGGAACAATTTTGTGTCCAAAACATATATTTATTCTTTTTAAATAAAAGGGTCATCCTTTTACTATAAGAGGCAAAAGTTAAATAATGATATCCTACACTAATAAAAAATTTAATAAAAAACGAACAGTAGGTAACATCAATATTTTGATTTTTGACAAAACGTTTCCTTTTGAAAGTTTAACTTTTAGTTGGCACGGGTTCCCAATAACCAATAGAGCCGAAATTGCATAATATAATAAATATCACCTAATAGAAAAAATCTAGTATGTATGCGTCATAAAATATGGCAATTTTTCCCCCAAAATAAGATACACCTTAATATATATATATTATTAT
>JABUQX010100344.1:5000-12500 GCA_015478945.1 Trachelipus rathkii
CAAAGTTTAGTTTTCTTTATATATTATATATATATATATATATATATAGATATATATTATATATATATATATTATAACGTATATAGTATATATATATTATATATATATATATATATATCAGTGCGGTGGCTCATGTGTCAAAATTCCTTGAGTAGGCAAAATCAATATATATATATTATATTATATAATATATATATTGAATATAGGTATATATATATATATATATATAGATATATGATATTATATATATATTATATATATATATATTGTTATTATATATAATATATATAATATATATATTATATATATATTATACGTATATATACATAACTATATATATATATATTACTATCTATTATTATATATAAATATATATATTATATGATATTATTTATAATATAGTAATATATATATATAGTTATAGTATATATATATATATATATAGATATATTGATATATACATATAGTAAATGATATATATATATATATCATATATATACATATATATATATATATATAATATATATATATATATATATATATATATAATATTATATATATATATATATAGTTATGTCTCTTGGGGTGACATCTCCAGGTAATTATATATATATAATATATACTATATATATATATATATATCACTATTTGGTGGTTGCTAGTGGATGAAATTTTCAGGGTATATATATATATATATATATAGCACTGTATATAATAAGTATATAATATATAATATATATATATAATACGTTATATAGTATATATAATATATATAGTATATATATTATATATATATATTAGTATAGTAGTAATATATTTTGTTCTCCTGGTTGACATCTCAGGTAAGCAATTTCCAAAGTCTAAAATGAAACTTTAACTGGGTTCTGATTTTTTTTTTTTTTTTTTTTTTTTTTTTTTTTTTTTTTTTTTTTTTTTTTTTTGAGTGTTTGAAATGTGTATGAATGGTATTTTGTTCTGTTTGAAAAAAAATAACATGATTTCAGTGATTTTAACTCTTGAAAAACTCGACCATTATATTCAGAGAAGAATATAAACGTACTTCAGAAGGTTCCATGTTAAAAACTTATGGAAAGAAAGATAACATGACTTTCAACAGTAAGAAAGTGTCGTACTTTCCTTGTTGTTACATAGTTAATAAAGCATTTTTTTTGGTCTTTAGAAAAGGATCATCTACTCCTCAAACACTTTAGTGTTGTATAGCTATAAAGCTAAAGGGGGATATCCATCGGTCGTAATGATAATGATAACTTAATTGATAATTCGTGGGATTATATATATATATATATACTATAGTATAATATATAGTATATATATATATATATATATATATATATATATATATAATATATATATATATAATATCATATATATATATAATATATATATATATATATAACTGTATATATATATATATATATATATTATGTATATATTAATATATAATATATTTTATAATATATATTATTATATATATTTTAAGTATATATATTAATATATATATATATATATAATTAGTTATATACATATATAAATCTATATTTATATATAATATATATATATATATATTATATATATATATATATATATATATATATATATATACTATATATATATATATATATATTATTAATATATATATATATATATAGTATATATACAGGGAGTGTGTTAAATATGCGTAGATATTAGACAGTTGATGTCTGTAGTTATTATCTATATAGTAGTACCGTCATACGCGCTTGCACGCGTTATATTAGCTAATACTATAGTTATTATATTATATATATATATATATTATATATATTATAATATATATATATATATATATATTATAATATAATATAATAGGTATATATTATATATAGTGTAACATATATATATATATATATATATATAAGTATATATATTAAACGTATATATATATTATAGTTATATATATGTTATACGGTATATATATACGATATATATGTATATCATATATATCAGTTATCAAATAGTTACAAGTTTAACACATTGATAAATGTTATAGTATATATATATATATATATTTAGATATAGTATATATATACTATATATACTATATTTTTGTGATATATATTATATATATGATATATTACGTATATATTCTGTAATAATCACTTAAAGGTACATTATAAAAGTTTAATTTATATGCAAATGAGAAAAAATTCAAACAGTTTTGAAAAAAGGATATTTCGTCTCACGACAAAAACTTGATTCTTCTGCAATGATGAAACGATGGCGGGAAATAATAAAGGAAATTCGGGCTTTTAAATATTTTTTCATTTTCATAAAAATGGAAATTATTCTAAGTTCCGTTTAGCGTCGTATTACTTATTATTGAAAGTTAAAAAAAAAGTAAACTAAAATGAAAAATAGAAATTTGAATTAGATTTTTTATATAATTTGTTGAGTACAAGGGTTTTAATTAAATTTATTTTTTCTTTTAAATATAATATATTCTTATTTTTCAAATCATTAATTTTTTTTTATTTCGGAGTAAGGTAAATATTAGCATTATAAACTCGAATTATTTTTATTTATTCATTTATTTGCCTTTTATTTACCAAAGCCTAAATTTACTTTTTATAATCCCGGTAATATATTTAAAGGAATCTCTTTCTATATTTTATTTTAAATTTTGCAAGGTTCGATAATGATAATTTCATGTAGACCTTCTTATGTTATATTTACTCTGTGTTATTATTTCTATAATTTCTGTAGTTCTTTAGTAAATAAAAATTAATTTTTAACAGCAGTCTTAAAGTACATTAAAATGATAAGCCAATAGAGAAATATTGAGAAAGATGTACAAATGTTTAAGCAAAACCTGAGAATTACTTTTTTAATACAGAAGACTAACAACAGATGGAACAATACATTTTCTGTGCTTCGTTTAAGACTTTATATTGAGATATATGGAGAGGTTGAAAATTATTTGTATTTTGGTAATAGTAACTATTATTTGAAATTTAATTATAGTAATTAAAAATATTACGCGAATATTCGAGTTTATCCTCTGAAAGATTTCAGGTGTCTATTCCCTAAAAATATATTTTTCCTAACTATGGAAAGAAACTGGCTCGTTCGAAAGTATATTTTATTATTAAAATATAACATCTAATGAACTTAAATCTTTTGAAATAATTTACGCTCTTAAATTTAAATGAGAAAGCATCTGCACTGAGAACTTATTTAAATATAACTGTGGAAAATGTCAAATGTTGAATTTTATTCTACTTTTAACATGAATTTGCATAAGTACATTACTTGCCTCTTTTTCTTCTCTACTTTTGAATGCAAAAAGAACACTTGTTCTTATTCCATTTATATAAATACATACAACGCCTCCATAAACTTTCCTCAGTTTCTTTGCCTGAATTAAATTTCATTGTTATACATTTAACTTGTTTATTCTAAAAGAAAATTGCATTTTTTTACTCTGTTATTTTGATACTTTTTCATTAAAATACTTTTCAAAATCTTTCCTAAATTATTATTTCTCTCCATAAATAACTTCAACAGAGAATATTTAAATGAGTAATTTTAAACTTTTAATAGAAATTTAAGAAAAATTGCTTTAAAAATATATATGTGATAAGCAATTTCAATTTTAATATTTTGTTGTTGAATATATATATATACATATAATATAATATATATATATATATGATATATATATATATATATATATATAATATATATATATATATATATATACTAGTTAGTTTATATATAAAAATATTAAATTTAAATTTAAAGTATTATATAGTATATATATTTATATATATATATGTGTAGTATTATATATATATATATATATAATATATCATATATTATATAATATATATATATATATATATATATATATATATATATATAGTTTATATATTATAAGTATATATATATATTATATATAATATATATATATATAATATATATATATGGGATAGTGAAAGTATATAATTATATTTATATTATATATAATATATATATATAATATATATATATATATATAAATATAATATATATTATATATATATAGTATATATATATATATATATATATATAGTATATATATATAATATATATATATATATACATATTTATATATATAATATATATTATTATAATTTATATTATATATATATAGGTAATATAATATATACTATATAAATATATATAGTTAATATAGTTATATATATAATATATATATAATATATAATGTATATTATATATATATAGTTATATATTATACTATCATATATATATATAATATATATTATATATATATATATAGTATATATATATATATATATATATATATATAGTATATATAGTATATATAAATATAAATAAGGATTACATCTATAAATAAATATAATATATATAATACATAATATACTTTATATATATTATATATATATAATAATATATATATATATACTATTATATATATAATATAAATATATATATATATAATATATCTATTATAATATATATATATATATATATTATATAATAGTAATATATGATATCCAATTTATATATGATATATATATATATAGTATATAGTTAATATATATATACATATATATATATTATATATATATATATATATGAATATATATATATATTAATATAGTATGTGTGTGTGTGTGTGTATGTGTGTTTATGTGTTTCTAAATTATATCATTTAGTATAGTATAGTATAGTATAGTATAGTATAGTATAGTATAGTATAGTATAGTATAGTATATAGGTATAGTATGTATAGTATAGTAAGTATAGTATAGTATAGTATAGGTATAGTATAGTATAAAGTAGTAATTAAAAACTAAATGTGTGGCCATGTTTTTGTTAGTTTGTGGGACTGATGTGTAATTAATAAGCGTACATCTTGAAAACACTCATTATAATTATCTTAACTCAATAGCTTACTTAAAAATCAATAAATTTTAGCCATTATATATATGATATATATATTATATATATATAGTTATAGTATATATATATATATACTATTATTATAATAATACTATATATATATAACTAAATGTATGATATAGATATAGTGTATATATATATTAATACTATAACTAATCTATATATATATATATATATATATATATATATATATAGTAATATATAGTATATATATATATGGTTTAGTATATTATATATATATATATAATAATATTAATATATATACATATATATACTAATAATATATATATATTATATATATATATATAATACTAATATATATATATATATAATACTTATATATATTATATTTAATAATGATATATATATATTATATAATATATATATATATACGTAATATATATATATATAATATATATTATATATATATATATATAATATATATATAATATATATATATAATATATATATATATATATATATATATATAGATTATATACTAGTATATTTATAATTATTATAGTATAAGTAATATATATTATATATATATATATATATATATATTATATATATATTATAATATATTATATATATATATATATATATATTATAAGATATATATATAATATATATTATATAATATATATATAACATTACAGTAATTATGCTGTAATACAATAATTATTTAACTTTTCAATATTGGTTGATTAATTCCAATATTGGTATAATGTGAGATGATTTCCCTTGAATTTTTAAAGTTCATTTGTTCCTCATCTATTATCCGCGTGTTTGCATCATATTTATTGCTCATTTATTATATAGTTCTCTAAATTAATTTTATAGCAGTTTGCAGCTTCAACTTGTTTGCGCTGGTTGTCTGAATGCGGGAGCGGATTGTCTTTCTGAAGGGTGTGCTTTGACTGTCAGATTCTAAGATCTGAATTGTTTTAACATAAGGGCTTAGAGAGGGGAGAATATATATAATATCTTACTATATATATATTTGTATATATATATATAATATATATATATATATTATATATTTAGAATTATATATAATATATATATATATATATATATATATATATATATATATATGATATATATAGTGTTTATGTGTAAAAATATGTACGTGTATGAGGATATGCGGATCAGATATTTACCTTGAATATGGCTGCAGAGAAATACTCAGAGATGAAGAGACATTTTCAAAAATATTCTGAGTTAAAAAATAGGGCAATGCATGGTAGGTGAAAACTTTTAAAAAAAAAAAGCAACAGAGTTCAAAGAATGAAGATGTGGAGAATATTTTTATAAAGTTGTTACATCGCGGGCGCTGCCCTATTATTGGAGAAGAGCTTTTTATAAAGTTGCCTCCTAAGGTCATTTCTAACGCTAATGAAAGTTGAGTAGGTTAATTACATTTTTATTACATGATTCCAACTTTATAACTTTGTTACATTCACATTATATTATGTCGTACATTGTTTCAATTTATATGAGCTTTTGAAGCGTTCATGCAGATGGAACAATGTACTATTCATTGACATTTCCATCTGGTATTATGGCGGCGTTATGAGTGCGACATAAACGCTACATTTTAAGCGCTCGTATAGAAGGGACATAAGATCTCCATGAGGGATCGCTCATGCTGTCCAATCACTCAATTGTTTAAGTCACAGTTTTGGAAGACTATGGCGTACAATGTTTGTGGAATGTTGTTGAATAAGATTAAATCATTTATTAAGAGAAGGAAATCATGTTTTACGATTAAGAGTAGTGAATGGAGGCATTTTAAAGTAGGATTAGGTCTGAGACTGGAGTGTTATATATCCCTGGTTGTTTAATATTTAATTGATAGTATAGTCAGGGATGTGGAATGACTTTGAAAAGGAATTTGTTTGTTTCTGCATAAGGATAATTGGATGATCGACTATTTACATTCTTTTAACGACACTGTTTTGATAGCTGATTAAAAAGAAAGGTGTGTAATTTTGACATTGAGTTTGGAAGAGTATACCAAGGGAAAGGAACAAAAAATAATCTCTGTTAATAGAAAAAATATGAAAATCAGTGCAAAGTTCTAAGAAGGCAAAGGTAAATCTGGGTTAGAAAATATTAAAATGGAAGACATAGAAGGTGAAAGTCTAGCGGAAACGAGTCTTTTATTCTTTTGGAATTGGCGTTGATGCTGTAAGAAAAGAAATTGATCATAAAGTCGCAAAGAGAGAAAGAGTGTTTAGTAGTCTTAGAGAAATATGGAAAAATGGAAATTTATCTAGAAATGTGAAAATTAATTTCCTTTTGTACATTTGTTTCAATGTCCTTTATGGATGCAGGACGTGGGTCTTAAATTCCAAGATGAAAGCAGAATTTAGTTGCGTTTTAATAAATGAAACATGAGATATAATATACAGGGTGAAGTGAGGGGATGTTGTTATAAATGTAAGGATAATATATATGTGCTGTAAAGATAGATACATGGTGGGAAGAGAAAATAAAGGAAAGCTGATT
>JABUQX010100344.1:27500-31357 GCA_015478945.1 Trachelipus rathkii
TCGTATCTTCTAAACTCACATTCCTCTCTTTCAAGAATTCCTTAACTGACTTAATCCACGTTTTCTTCGGTCTCACAGCCGGTCGATTCCCAGCACACTCACAACTATATATCCGCTTAACCAATTGACTATCACCCAACCTTTCCACATGAACAAATTATTTCAATGTACTTTCATTTATTCTCTCATTTATTCCTCTCTTCACACCACACAACTCCTTAATGCTCTCATTCCTCATTTTATCAATTCTTATTACACCTAATACGCCCCTAAGATTGTCTACCTGAACACATTTTACTTTAGATCTATACCTCTTATTCCGGACCATAGTTTCACTACTATACATTAACATAGGTAACAACATACCCTCATGTAAGACCCTAATGCACTCAAGACTTAGTCCCCTTACATCCACCAACGATTTAATTGCGCCAGCCACCTTCCTGCCATTCACAACTTTCCTACTACTCTCTGCATCATCCGTTCCCTTTTTATCCACCATATATCCTAAACATTTAAACTCAGACACTTGTTCTAGCTGCTCACTACCAAACATAAATTCACACCAAGGACTATCCTCACTCAACCATAACCATACTCTTATCTACGTTTACTTTCAAACCCTTTCTTTTACACACTCTGCCAAATCCCTTTACTAATTCTCTCAAACTCACTTCAGATTCACCATACAAGACCAAATCATCTGCATATAATAGGTAGAGCACCCTCCACTCTCTTCCATTCTCCGTTATTCGAACATCTTTCCTTGCCACCCCCACCTCTAATTCTTTCATAACCCCATCCATATACAAATTGAATAACAAAGGAGACATAACATAACCCTGCCTCACTCCGCTATTAATATTAAACCAATCACTTTCAACACCATTTATTCTTGCACACGCTTCACTATCGTCATACATACTTTTGATTCCTTTCAGAAGCCCACCACTAACACCATATATCACTAACACCTATCATAGAGCTTCCTATTAATCCCATCATACGCCTGTTGCAAATCCAGAAAGCCTAAATACGATTTATTCTTCTTCTATCTTATTTTCTCAATCATTTGTTTCAATGTAAAGATCTAATCCACGCATCCTCTACCACTTCTAAACGCACCTTGATCTTCACCAATCAGTCTTTCAGTCACTCGACGCCCTCTTTAGACCAAAATACCAGCATATATCTTCCCTACAGTACTCAATAAACTAATTCCCCTATAATTCTTACAGTTCCCCTTATCCCCCTCACCATTATATAAGGTTACTATTACTAATCTCCTCCAATCTCTCGGAACTATACCCTCCATAAACGCTTTGTTACACAACTTCCAAATCCATTGAATCGCCATCTCGCCTCCGTTCTAGATCATTTCACCTATAATTTCATCTATACCTGCAGATTTAAAATTCTTCAACTTTCTCACTCTACCCATTACCTCCTCCTTACTAATGACCTCATCCCCAAAATACCTATTCCTTCTTGCACCAACAAACTCACACACATTCACTATCACCATTTCATTACTGCCAATGTTTTGCAGATTTTCAAAGTGTTCCATCCACACTCTCCTCACATACATTTCATCAGTTCCGAAAGCACCATCCCTATTCATTATTCTAAGCAGATTCCCTTTATTCTCATTCTTACCTTTCGCGCTTCCTTCCAGAAGCTTCCTATTTCCTTTAAGTCGTCATTCATCCTCCTTCCAAAACTGTTATTTACCTCTTTTTTCCTCCTCCCTATGCACGCTTTAGTATTTCTTCTTTCCTCTTCCTTATATAATTCCAAACATCTTTCTTTTGAAACCTCATCATTGGCTTTTAGTACACTCAACCAAGCTTCATTTTTTTTTTTTTACTTTTAAAAGCTTGCATCACCTCTTTATTCCACCACTCACTGTTAACATTCTTACTTCCTGCTTTAACAAATCCACACACTTCTTTTGCACTGATAACAACCGCTACCTTCATTTGCTTCCAGATTTGTTCAGTTTCAGCTTGTTCACATTCAACTGATTTACTTGCCAGCGCTCTTAAATACCTATCTTTATTTAATTGTTCACTTAACTTCTCACTTTTAATTCTACCAACTTCCTTCCTTATCACCTTCCTCTCGTATCCAAGCCTCACTAACTTAATTTTACATAAAACAACATTATGATCCGACAATCCCATTCTTAACCCCCGCACTGATTTAACATCCAACACATATTTTAACATCTCCTTCTTCACTAACACAAAATCGATTATACTTTTCACTTCGATATCATCTCTACCTACACCAACTCTATTATACTTATGAATACTCTTGTGTTTAAAGAAAGTATTACTCACACATACCTCTCTCCTCACAGAAATCAATCACCTTCTTACCATTCTCATTTTCCCCAAAGCCACCTGTTATACCATCCATTTTTTGATCACCTACCCAACCATTTACGTCACCCAACACAATCAGTCTGAAGCTCCTACTCACCCTATCCAAAACATCATTCAGATTATCCAAGAAAATCGCACTCTCTTCAACATTACTCTCAGATGGACCATATGTCACAACCACACACATACCTTGACCTTTTCAAACTTAAATTTAACCATTATAATTCTAGTACTCACACAGCAAAATCTACCATAAGCTCTGTACCACAAGCCACTCATCAGAATTGCAACTTCTTCTCTCCACTTCTCATTCCTTTTCACACCTGCGCAAACACATTTCACACCACACCACTCAATTTCACCGTTTCCTTTCATCTTTGTTTCAGTCACAGCGAGCAAATCAAATCTGCCCTTTCTAAATACATCCATCACCTCTCTCCTCTTCTCCTCAACATTTATTCCTCTGACATTCCATGTACCCATACGATTCATGCATTTTCGCCGTAAGATAGAAGGCCGCTTACGACGATCACACCTTCTCTGAAGGCAGCACTAGAATTCCTGGCAAAGATAAGTGTAGTGGGCCAGCCGAAGCCCAACTACCACGTCCCTTAGTCGTCTTCTACTTCAGGCAGGACATACGATGCGGGCAATTATATCTCCCCCACACATAGGGATAGGGATGTCTGTAAGATGTTGTCTAGAAGAGGGGTGTGGATATAAATATGTGTATATGATATGTGGATAAAAGGTGGTGTCTGTAAGATGTTTTCTGGAGGATGAGTGTGGATATGACGCAGAACAGAAAGGCGTTGTCTGGAGGATGAGTGTGGATATGCACGCAGAACAGAAAGGCGAACCATTAGGCACTGGAATGCCATATATATCATAAACAAAATGGGAGGTAAGTTCATCGCTGAGAGTATGCGTGCTAATCTACCACTATACAAAATAATAATAATATAAAAGAATAATATAAAATTATAATATATATATATATATATATATATATATATATATATATATATATAATATACATAAAATATATCTATGTATATCATCGTATATTTAATCTATTTACACTTTGCATATATATAAATATAAGATATATAATATATAATATATAATATATATAATATATATATATATATATATATATATATATATATATATATATATATATAATATATATATTGGGGGGGTCGAAATTTAGAAACCGTATTCCACACCCCTGCACTGAGTGCATGTTAAAATGTGATTATGTTAAAATATTTTGGTTTGTGCAACCCCCACCCCTCGGCATGACCCCCCTTATTTGATATGAAATTATAAATATAACATAGGATTACTGAAAATTAGTATTTAATTTTCATTTTACTTTAAAAATATTTATAAGTTTTTTTGTTTTTTAATTTTTTTTAATTATATTAATATATTAAGTTTAGTATAAGAAAAACGGTGAATTCTCTC
>JABUQX010100345.1:0-5000 GCA_015478945.1 Trachelipus rathkii
TTTCAGAGATGTTAAGCCAATCAGGGATGGATACATTTACACCGATATAGTTGACATCCAGTAGTAGGAAATCATAAAGCCCCCCTATTGGAGGCGTTTCGTTTCCCTAAAAAATGAGAAAGTTGTAACTTTCCAAATGTACATATACTTACCGCTGAGTAGCTCGCATTTTGGCTCTGTGCGTATGCATATAAAGGATGTGGAAGGACGAGCATATCCATTCACTGACGGGACACTGTGTTGTGTAAAGTTCACATTAGAAAGAAGCAGCCATATTAACTACAATACATGATGGACTATTTATAAACAGAGTTACGATATTAGAAATATTGAAAAAAAAAAAAAATAAAAAAAAAAAAAAAAAAAAAGAAAAAAAAAGAAAAAAACAGAAAATTAAAACTATAATAAAGAAATATTATTTATAGATAAAGTTAATAACATGAATAATATTATATAATGTATATATAATAATAAATAAATAATAAATACGGATCTTATATTTTCTTAGATTTATAGATTTCATGCATTCAAACATACTCTCATCACAGTATTAATAGAGATTTTAATAAATACTATATTCCTTTAATAATGAGAGGTGATAGAGTGTTTATGGGTGTTGAAAAATACAGCAGATACTCTGGAGTGGATTTTTGCAAATTTATGCGAAAAGCGCATTGGCCTCTATTTAGAATGATGAGGAATAATAGCGTATTAAAAAAAACTTATAAGAACAGGTCGCTGCTTTACTATACAAGAGATAGCTCCGGGCGAATCCACACTTCCTTAAAAAAGGCGATTGCTGATGTTCATGAGATGTTGGATTGACGTCTAAGGTCGCAAAATAGCGTAAGGACGGTCATGGCAAAAAAGACTCAAGAAAATACAGAAAGAAAAAGTTTAAAGCAAAAAGACCTCTAAGGAAAAAAAAAATGTATTGAGTATTTGCCTATTTAATACCTACCTGTAATTATGACGTTTACTGTAATATAATGCGAGTTTTATCCGCCACTGATCCATGTATAAGGTTAGATTCTTTACAGGACAAAAGAGCACTTCCCTCATCCTTCTGGCCCAGGACTGCGTATTGTAAGAAGCGAATAGACCTCTTCCGATGAACCCCACCCAGATTGTGTAAGTGAGACCAAACTTCTTCAGTATTAACCCCATACCTCTAGTACCACAACATGTCCCCCTTGATCAATATTTCCAGGCACATCGGACCAGCTATTTGACCCTCAATTGTATTTTATATTAAAAACGAAATGACCCAAACCTGATTTACAGATTCTTCCTTCAGGCGACACCACATAGTGTACACGAGTCAAATTCTTGTATACTTGTTTCAACCAGATTGAAGTCTATCTCAACGAAACTCACTAGGGGCGTCAGCCAGCGAATTTATCCTTATTTAGAAGTTAATAGAAACATTTATTAAAATTATTCGGACTGATGCCAAACATCACATCTTCCAATCCTGCTGTTTTATAGCCCAAGGTATGTTCACCATATTATGATATACGACAGCTAATCAACTACAAATCACCTTTATAATTACGGCGTTGGTAATGGTTGATATCTTCTCTCAAAAATTCTTAAGAATAGAATGTGAGTTTATAGAACGGGGAAAAGAGCGAAAATTTTATAAAAAAAGTTAGAGGACTTTGTAGATACCCAGAATCCGATTAATCCATATTCAATTCTAAGTATTTTACGGTATCTTTGTTAAAATAAAAAGCAAACCAGCTCTATTGTATGTCCAGAATATTCAAATTTTAAGCAAATCTCTATGTTCTATATATAATGTGAAATTATTTATTCCCATTTGAACATTGTTGAAATAAGATTTTTCTAGTCTTTTGAATCTTAGTATCTATGTTCGCAGAGCTTCTGAATACTATACTATTAATTTCAAATGATTATCGAGTATACATATACCTAACATTGTGAACGGAAATCTCCCTCAGAAAGTGATAATAGATTTGTATATATAGTATTTATAAAAAGTCACCCAATAAGTTCACCACTTGAACTTAGTATATCTTGACAGCTCTCTCTCTAAAGTATACAATATCCCATCTCTATGGTCTCTTCCTTTTTTATCGATTTAATAGCCAATACTGTCTCGTTTTTTTAACGATTGAATAATCTTGAAGAAATACGCTGAAGAGTTATTAAATTTATACCTTACGATTCTACAGCTATCTTTTCGATTGTAATGCTAGTCATTTAAACGGATTAAGAAATGAACATTAGGAATAATTAAGTCTTCGAAAGTTCTTTTTTGTTGTATCAATTTATAGTCACCCATCACTGTATTGGTATATCTGGAGCATCCTCAGCTCACGAAATTGATAGAGTACGGAATGTGCTTTTGAATTATTAAGATGGATGAAGAGAACAATAAAAACGGGTATTAAAAAAACGAGCCGATTTAAGGAGTCTTCGCCATTAATGAGTTGGGGTCTGTGAAATTGGCAAAGGATTCAGGATTCATATTCAATACATCACATAGGGATATTACAAATGAGACTGGATTTCAGTCTATCGGGAGAAAAATGAAGATGGTCGTATCCATAATTATTCTTTAGATTTTAAAGAATTTATAATTGAGTAATCAATATATTTCGTCTCATTTAAAAGATAATAATGTTCAAATAATAAAACAATGTCGCACCCTGTCCAGCCTCCCTACTCTAATTTATGTGGGATTTATTGTATTTATTTCATTAAAGGTTTTTTAAACAGTGTAGGTTTTAATGAACTTGTAAATATATTTGATGTTAAAAATTTGTATGTCAATGACTATATACTTTCTGACTATGTAATGAATACTTCGATGTGAAAACTTGTTTTTATTACCAGCCCAAAAACTTATTTCCATATATATATATATATATATATAATATTATATATATATATATATATATAATATAGTAATATATATATATATATAATATACTTATATTATATTATATATATATATCTCTTCATCCCACAACTCCCTATGGAATTCTTACTTCTTACTTTAGCACATCCACATACTTTTCTTGAATTACTAAAAAAGGTTTCCTTCCATTGCTTTCAGATTTGATCAAATTCATCTTGTTTCTTCTTTTCTTCTTCTTCTCTTCTCCTCTTCTCCTTTTTCACCTTCTTTCTTTTTCTTCTTCCTTCCTCCTTCTTTTTTTCACTTTTTTTTGTTTTTTTTTTTTTTTTTTTTTTTTTTCTTCTCATGCCACTCTCAGTTAAGATACAAAATAAACTCCCTCTTTCACTATCTTTTCTCATTGCGTCCATAAAAGCGGGTATAAGTGAAATGGAATAATATATATATATATTATATATATATATATTAATATATAATAATATATATATAGGGTATAGTTAGTGATAGGGTGTGAGAGGGTATAGTAGGGTAGTAGAGGTATAGGGTAGTAGTATAGGGTTATATATATATATTATATATTATATATATAATATATATATATAATATTGATTATCATTATTATTATTATATTTTATTATTATTATTATTATTATTAATTACCGAGTCCCACCTCAAAAAAAGACTACGAGATATCTTCAACATTATTATTATTTTTATTATAACCTGCAGAGCGCCTCTAAAGACCTTCGACATCAAATCAATCTTATCTCACTGAGCTTAGCACAGTTGGAGTAATACGCGAAGCTTAATCTCAGCGATTAGAGGGATCGTATCTCGTAGCCACAAAACACTCCAATCGTTATCCCGATCATGATCAATTTTTGTATGGAAGCGCGCGAGCGAGTCGTTGCGACGTCCACCACGTCACAGGATGATTTCCGGCGAAGGCCACGCGGCGTCGAGCGTGCGTGGATGAGCCCAGGCAAACGACGGCCATGTCCCCCGCAAGGGACCCGGGAATGCCGGAAACCCGGAAACTTAATACGCGTCATATTAAGTACACTCTCCAAGTGTACTTAATACACTTCCAAGTTTACATCCACTTCCTAAGTTGTACTTAAACGCGGAACTACACCGAGACGTCACCGTAAGGTAGCTTCATGAAGTAATGTTAGCTCATGGTATAGTAAGTAGCTCAATAAGAAGTTAAGTATCTGAAATAAAACTCATGTAAGTAAGAAGCAAGGCGTCGCTACGCCGCGCACATGGGATATCCTCTTTGGTGTGTGGGTGTGTTGTGTGTGTGTGTGGTGTGGTGATGGGTGATGTCTCACGCAAAATATTCCGGGGCAGCGACCCCACAGGGTAAAACGGCGTACATGAAATGTACACAAAAAGATAGCCCCTTGGGGGAACACGAAAAAACGCTCATGAAAGACGCTGAGTACAAGGGGGCGCCGCGCCCCCAATTGATTGGGTCTGTGATTGTGTAACTTACTATTTTATATTATTATTATATTATTATATTACGTTCCATTAAAGATTGATATATAAATGAGTTTGACTACTAGCCAGATTCGTATCGTAATCTATCTTATTTTTATTATATCATAATGTTATTATATATTATTCTTATTATTATTTTATATAGTTATTATTGTGTTATAAATTATTTTCATTATTATTTTTCATATGTATATTATATATTTATCTATTATTAATATATTATTATTTTTATGTATATATTTAGTATTACATTAATTATATTATATAATTAGTAATAGTGATTCATTATTATTATATGTAAGTTCATGTAACTAAGTAATATATATATTATATTATTATAATTTATTATGATTTATAGTTATTATTATTAATAATAATTTATTAATATAATATTTCAGTTATTAAATTTATTATTTAAATTATTATTACCATTTATATACCTTTCAATAATATATATAAATTAATAATATATATATAATTATGATTCATATATCTTCATATTAATTCCACATTCTATCTATTTAGATATTTACTTATTTAATTATATATTATATTAGATTATAATAATTATTATTATTATATTAATAAATATAATATATATTATATT
>JABUQX010100345.1:10000-20000 GCA_015478945.1 Trachelipus rathkii
AATGATGTAATGTATATTAAAATATTTTTGATGATATATATGAAGCAGAGAATTATAGTTGAAATATAAAATAATAAAATATAATAAAATTTTTGATAAAATTATTAATAGAAACATATAATATATAGAAAATTGGAGAAAAAGGATCAAATATAGCATAATGAAAATGGTAAACTAAATGATTTACCATAATATGTATTAAAAAAATTTGATAATATATTTTATAGAAAAAAAATAGCTGAAATATATTTTAACAAAATATAATAAATTATATGATAAAATCTATAATAAAAATATATGATAACACTGGTCTGCGACATTTTCCCGGTTTAGGTTTTTCAGCTGAATATATATATATATATATATATATATATATAATATATATATTATATATATATATAAATATACATAATATATATATATTATATATATATATATATATAATTGACAAGCTGAATTCAAAAATGCTATTCATTTAATTCCAATCAGGTCAGTTACATTGATTCTATAGTCATTCCAAAAATATTTTGAAAAGAGTAAAAATTTAGCTTTTCGAAATTGGAATAAAAACAGGGAGAAGTATATATATATATATAAGTAAATATATACTATATATATTATATATATATATATTATATATATATATATATATATAATATATATATAATATATATATATATAATTATATATATATATATAGTATATTATATCTTAATTTTTAGCAGAAAAAACATGTGTACAACATTGATGGTAGATGATATACTTTTTGTGCTCAATATATATATAATATATATATATATTATTATATATATAAATATATATATATAGATATATAAAATAGATATTAATTATATATATATAAATATAATATATATATATATATTATATATATATAGTATATTATATATATATATATATATTATTTATTATTTAATTTCTATTTTCATTTTTATAATTTTCATTATTATTCCAAGTTTTTATATTTTTGCCTATTGTTCACGACTTGCATAAATATAAACTCTCCATGAATTTCAGAAGCTAGAAGTAGAAAGTGCAGAAATGATCCTGACCGTTTTTGTTTCATTTGTAGGAAAGTCACTTTTCCCGAACAGAATATGAATATAACAACCTTTTGTTTAAAAAAACTACTTGATTACTTTGAAGTAAAACTTGGAGATCAGGATATAACCTTTGCTCCTCATGTTCTGATTGCAAAACGTAGCGTTGAAGGTTTAAGAGTTGAAGCCACTGAAAACAAAGGTATCTCCCCCTTTTATGTTTAATGTGGGAGGACAGGCAAAGATCAGTTAGTGCTGGTTACTCTGCATTGACGATTAGCAGGTATATACATATTATGAATAATTTTTCTTTTATTGTATTAAAAATTAATGAAGTTAAGTAGTAGAAATTGCATGTATGTTTGTTTTGTTGCTTTAGAATAAATCGAAAGAACAAGCAACACGTGAAATATCTTAAGTTCAATCTGCCATTAAAACCGGTACCTCATGTCCAGTAAATTCCAATTCCAATCATTAGACGAAAACTTTCTTGACTCCCGATGGCGAATAACATGATGCTGCTGTCGATATGATGGATGTTCCCTATTTATAAGCACTTTCTAGATGAATCAACCTAAGCCTTTAAAGCAAATCAGAACTAACAATTTGACTAGGATTTCCATTGTCCAAAGGAATCAGCTTCAATGTTTGGGTCACGCATCGCAACACAATTTTAAAGTCAGAAACAAACATTTATTGGTACCCCGTCAGTGAAAGTGAGTTTCGTAAATATTTCACTGTTGACCAATCCAATCTCTTATTTACTGCAATGATGTGAAAGGTCTCATTAACGAATTGAGTGTGGAGTATGTTCCTAGAAACCAAAGGTTTAAAAGCAGTATTTCTTAACCATGGTAGCAAGATGGCATCTGTTCCTGTTGGTTTTTCAGTGATGCTCACTGAAACATACGACAACCTGAAGTATCTATTTCAGTTTTAAACTATGAAACCCAACAAATTGAAACTATGTGAGCATAAATGTAAGAAATATCCCAATATTCCGATGAAAATTTTATCTTTTTTCATTTGAAGCCTTTTTTCGACTTTTATGTTCAATACAAAGTAAATTAATTTACCCCGTTTCTTTTTATAGGTAATATCTATTTTGCTGGGTCAACAAGCAGGTTACACTAAATATCCATGTTTCTTGTGTCTTTGGGACAGTCGAGCAAGTAAGGAACACTACACACACGCCAATGGCCGATCAGAATTAAACTGGAACCAGGTAATCACAATGTTTTGTTTTACCTTCTAATCGAACCTAAAAATGTTTTACTTCCACCTCTATATATAAAGCTTGGAATTATGAAGAATTTCGTCTGAGCATTAAACAAAGATGGCGATGTTATATGTTACCTGAAAAATGCATTTCCAAAGCTAAGTGACGGTAAAATAGAAGCAAGAATCTTTGACGGTCCGCAAATTAGAAAACTTTTTGCAGATCCTCACTTCACTGATGTTATGGTGAACAAAGAAAGAAGGGCTTGGCTCTCTTTCAGATCCGTCGTGACAAATTTTCTGGAAAATCGCCAAAGTACAGATTACGAACATGTAGTAGACGAACTGCAGCATAACTTTCAAGCATTAGGTGCAAACATGTCAATTAAAATGCATTTCTTAGTCTCATTTAGACTACTGTTCCAGACAACTCGGAGAATTACGTGGGAACAAGCTGAGCGTTCTCCCATCAGGGATATAAAAGTGATAAGGAAAGATATCAAGGGCCGCGGGATGGAATACTATCAGTACTACTGTTTTGTGCTTAAAAAGAGATGATAATGATATCTTCCTCTAGACAACATAAAAGAAAGGCTTATAAGAAATTATATACTCCTCAATAAGTACCTAATTGGTTGCTTTGTAGTAAATGTCAAATCATCATATTTTTGTATTTAGATGTAATTGTGGATGTAAAAATTTTTTTTATTGTTGCACCTATTTTTTCAAGATATAATATATATATAATATATATATATATATATATATATATATTATATATATATATATATATATAGTATATATATATATACAATATATATGAAATATATATATATATATAATATTATTATATATATATATATATATATATATATTATATATTATATATATATATATATATATAATATATATATATATTATTTTATATATATAAGAATTATATATATATATATATATATATATAATATATATATATATATATTATATATATATATATATATATCTATATAGATATATATTATATATATTACTATATAATTATATATATATAATATATATATAAAAATATATATATATATATATATATATATATATATATTGGGTCAAAAATGTCATTGTTTTGAAAATAACGAAATCTGATATTTCTTATCTGAAATTGTAATTATTTTAGCAATAAACTATATGCATATGACTTTTACTTTAATCATGTTTTCATTTGTAGTTGTTTGAGGCATATTTAATAATTTATTAATAAAAATACAGTTTATAGTATGAGCTAATGATTGGAATCTGATTTTCACAATTTTCAGGTCGGTATCCATAATAAAAGTAGTCACAGAAAAAAAAAACTAGAAGCTGATGGATTAAAATGACTTACATATCGCCAATCAGTGTGTTGAGTGATTTTAAAATCAGTTAACAAAATCCCAAAAAACGCTAAAAAAAGGTTTAAAAAACGCAGCTGCGTGTAATATATACATACTATGAGAGATGTATTATGATAAAATAATATATAATATATGATATAATGTGTAATAAAAACATGTAATAATATATGATAAAATAGAAAATTGTAAAATGGTATAAAAATATTAAATAAATAATGTAATAATAATTTATCTTGAAAAAAAACACCATCAAAAAGTATTAAAATAAATTAAAATAATAATATAATATATAATATATAATATATATATATATATATATATATATATATTATATATATATAATATATATATATATATATATATTATATAATATATATATACACTGCTGGATTGAACCTGTTCCCTAGCAGATGAAACGCGATTGCTTGACCATAACGAGCCCACCCGAATGACTAAAAAGAAGAACGTGCAGAATTCTTCCTGTGGGAATATAACACCCACCAATACAGAACATCCCACACACTCTCATCCACACATCGGCGTAGCGGTTCCAAACATGCACCCGAACAAGGCGAAAAATACTCAGCAACTGGATCGTATTTTATTGATAAGGTAAACTGCATTAACCGTAGTGTCAATAAGTATTGATAAAGTGGGTGCTTAATTCACCACAGGAAGAATTCTCGCGTTCTTCTTTAGTCATCGTGGCGTAGTGGTTAAGCACATTACCGCGTTCATCTGCTAGAACAGCTTCAATTCCCAGCTGGTGTGAGAGCTCAGAAAAAGTGCCTTATTTTTGTACGAAAGACCTTAAAGAAACTGTAGATAATCGAAATATATATATATATATATATATATAATAATATATTATATATATATATTATATATAAATTATAATATATAATATATATTAATATATATATATATATAGTATATATATTATATATTTATATATATAAATATATATATAATATATATATATAATAAAATTATATATATATTATTACCTTACGAAAAAATAAAAAGTCTCAAAAACGTAATATTTAAAATTCACTTTAAATACTTTATCTAACCTTAATGGTTTGAAAGTATTTTGGGGATCTGTACAGCGCTTTCACTTTCTTATAAATTAATTTACGTCAGATTATTTTTAATATCTCTACGAATTATTTTATAATTAACATGAAAAAAGTTTTAGTGTTAAAAGTAATTTAAGAGTTCATCTTCGTACATGAAATTAATTTTCTTCTTTCATAGCATTTAATAACATTTAAATTTTTTTGAATGTTTGAAGAATTTAAATGTTATGAAGTAATCCATTAATAAATTTAGTATAGAAATATAAATACTATATAAAATATTAATAATATATATACAATACATATATAATAATAAATATATATATAGTATATATATACTATATTATAGTATATATATAAAATATATAGTATATATATATACATATAGTATATAGATATTATATTTATATATATATATAATAGTATATATATATATATATTATTATATATATATATAATAATATATAAATATATATATATATAAATATAATCATATGTATAATATATATATATATTTATATTATATATATATATATATTAATATTAATAATATATATATATATATATATAATATTATATATAATATAATATATATATGTGTTGTGTAGGTGTGTGTGTGGGTGTGTGTTTGTGTGCTGTGTCAGCATGTATAGTTTAAAAAAAGTCTGGATATTTTAAATTCATGTAATAAACGTGAGTTATACTGGGAAGATGTATATAAGATACCAGCTTTCATTCAAAGTTTTCTTAAAACAAAAACAAAAAAATTAGCGTCCGGTTTTTCCGCTTCTTTCAAAACACTTCACTTTGTTAAGTTTTGATTGCATTATCATACTTCAACGAGAGTAATATAATTATAGCAGATACAATCAATTCTCTAGTATACTTGTTTGTATAATAAAAAATTTTTTAAAAAAACTTCTTTTAACTTTTCCTTTATGAATTATCTATAATATATATATATAATATATATATTATATATATTATTATATAAATATAATTACTATATATATATATATAAGTATAAATATAAATATATGTGAGTATATATATATAATAATATATATAAGTTATATAGTAAAAAATATATATATATATATATAATATTATATATTAAATATAATATATATATATAATTATATATATATATATATTATATAACTATATATATATATATAATATATATAAGTATTATATATATATATATATATAATATAATATATATTATATATTATAAATATATATAATATATATAACTATAGTTTATATATATAATTATTAATATATATAATTATATATATATAATATATATGATATTATATATAATATAAATATGATATATAAATATATATTATATAATATAATATATGCAGTATGAAGACGTATAGTTTAAGTGTGTGGATTTACGTAAAGAAGAATTTATTTTGGGATGAGGTCATTAGAAAGGAGAGGTAATGCATAGATGAGAAAGTTAAAAGAATGTTAAAATTTCAGATATAGCATCAAATTACTTATGAAAATGATAAGGACGAATGCGAGATTGTGATTGATGGATTTGGGAAGTTGGTAATAAAGTGTTGTGGTGCGGTAATTCGGATTGTGAGGAGAGCCAGCAGAAGAGTACCCTTACTAAGTAAGGAGATAGGAACTGTAGAGATTATAGGTGAATTAGTTTAGAGTGTTGTAAAGAAGATATTATGTGGTATTTGTAGAAAGGTAGTCGCAGTCGACTGAAGACTATTGATGAATAAAAGGTCGCTTAGTAGTGCTAGAGGATGGTGGATCAAATCTTTACATTGAACAAATGATTGAGAAATGAGGGATAAGAAAATATTGTAGTTAGGTATGATGATTTTCACCAAGGCGCCTATGATAGGAGTGATAGGAAGCTCTATTGCAGGATGTTAGTGATATATGTGTTAGTTGTAGGCTTCAGAATGGAATCAAAAGTATGTTTGACATAGTTAATGTGTGTAGGAATAAATGTGCGAAAAATGATTGTCTAATATTAATAGCTTAGTGAGGCAGAATGTTTATGTTCCTAAGTATTCATTCTATATTGATGGGTATGAAAGCAATTAGAGCATTGTGTTGACAGAAATGTGTTAGAATGATGAAAATGAGATGTAAGTGGAGGTGCCCTACCTTCATATATGCGAATGATTGGTTTTGTTGGTGAATCTGAAAGAGTTGAGAGATTGTTAGAGCAATTGGTAGGGTTGTATAAAGAGGGTTTGAAGGTAAACGTAATAAGCAGTACACGTAATGATTTTGTGTCTGAGGACAGTCCTCGTTCTAATTATGAGATGCGTGAGGAAGCTGGAACAAGTCTGAGTTACAATATTAGGATTCATGTTTGCATGAAAACAAACGGAAATGCAGCCAGAGTCCTTAGTTTAGAACATTGGTGAATGCAGAAAGTTTGCTGCGTGCAATTTCAATCGTTGGTGGATTTAAAGGACTAAGTCTTGAGTGCGCCAGGAGGGATTCTTACATGAGTGTATGTGTTACATGTGTTATTGCATAGTAGTAGACTATTATTGTCTGAAAAAAGTATGATCTAAACTTCAATGTGTCAGCATGGACCAATCTAGACGATTTAGTTGTGAGAAGAATTGATAAAATGAGAAATGAACGTATTAGAGAGTTATGTGGGAAGAAAGGGGTAAATGAAGAGAATTAAATGAAAGTACGTTGAGATGGTTTGTCATGAGAAAGAAAATGATAGGTCGGTTGTTAACGATGTATAGTGCGTGAGTGTGTTGAGAATCGAACCGTATGCAGGAAAGAAAGAAAAAGGGACTTGAGTCAGAAAAGGAATATGTCTGGAGGAGAGAAATGTGAGTTTGGCCGAGGAGAGAAGAAAATTGCATAATAGGAGTTGAATGCGGGTGTTTGTGAGGCTGTATGATTGGCCCACCTGGTCAAGAGATTAACCCTACACTGGCGATATGCCATATGAGGTCCCGTTGCGGTCCGTGAAAGCTCTAGGGTGGATTTTCTGAAAGCGACGAGTTCTCACTAATACGATACTAGAGAGGCGGTACGGCTGGCTTTCTTTTCAAAACTTTCTCATTATTCTTCTACTACTTTCATCTGTTTCCTCTGCTTTACACCGCACCTCCCTACCCCCCTCCCCATCTTGGGAGAAAAAAAAGTAGATGAATATAATATTATATATATATATATATAGTATATATATATAATATAATAATATATATACTATATATATATATATATATATATATTATATATTATTAATAATATATATAGATATATATATATATATATAGTTAATTATATATATACATATGATATATATATATATATATATAATATATATATATATATATATATAATAGTAATATATATATATATAATATAATATTATAATATATATAATAATTGGTAGGAAACTACGGCACTACCCTTTCACTCATTCACTCGCTTTACTAGCCCCATTAGCTCGCTATAGCTCGTTCTAGGGCTGGTACAGGCTCGTTTCACCTACTCCGAGGCTTGTACTTGTTCACTATCGCTCGCTCTAGTAGGCGAGTACACGCTCGATTCATTTGCTCTGGGGCTGGTACTTGCTCGCTTCCATCGCTCGGCAGTTTTCCTACTACTTATACTTCTCTTTTTATTATTTCGGAAGGAAAAGTAAATAAAACGTTAAAGAAACTGACTAGTATTTAGGTTTAAAAAAGGGAATCTGTTAAAATTTGATGAGAAACGCTAAAGAAATTGAATAATTTTTCAGGTTAAAAAAGGGTCTGGGATGATCGCTTCTCTCTCTAGGCAGTTTCCCTACTACGAACATTATATTTCATAAGAACAATTTTTTAAGAGAACTTTAAAAATTCATTTAAAATTAATAAATCTATAATAAAAATGGAAATATATTTTATTCGTCATGGAAGAAAATACATTTTTAAAAGTAGTGATTCTTATTGTTTTAAATGTGAAGCTAGAGCAGATATATGGGTAGATTATTTAAGTAACTTTTTTTATAGTTTATGTCATAAATGTGAAGAACTGTTAGAAGTTAACTATAATTGTTTTGATATAAAATATAAATAAAAATGGAATAGTAATAAGTATAAACCTTATCATTCACAATATACTCTGCATAATTAAAATATAAATTAAGAATGTATTTATAGAAATTTGTAAAAATTATTATAACAACCATGAACATATAAAGCAGAATTATGATAAAATATTAAATCTTAATGATAAATTAGAGCACAGCGTTTAGAAGATTAAAGGTTCAAAGAGAAAGAATTCATTAAATTATCAAAATTGCTACAACTCTGTGATAAAAAATGTGATCTTTAAAATTTTAAGAAATTTTAACTAAAAATTTGGTAAAAGAATATCAAAATAAATGTAAAATTAGCAAATGCGAGTTGAGTGAGTAGAAAAGAATGTTTGCATTATATATAATTTTTTTATACATATTACTATTCCATTTAATTAAGTATTGAATTATCTAAAATTATGTTTTTATATTCTACACCAAAACATTGAACTATCTAAATATTATATTATGATATTCTCCACCAAAATATTGCATTTCAATATTGTTTTCATTAAAATATTTAATTCCACTATCATTCAAGAGATTCACAAACCTTCTTGGATGATATACATAAGTAATTTCATCTTCACTTTCTCGTAGAATAGCAATGATTGATGGCCCCATTTTGCAGTTATTTTTCTAAGTTCAATTACTTCATAAGGAACTTCTTTTGTTAAATTTGATAATTTTGTGATTTGCAAATAAGTAGTTGAATAGTTCAAAATATTTAATAATTCTGATTTATTCTATATTTAATATAGAAAAAAAAGTTTATTTAATTCTTTTTCATCTTTAAATTTTTCAAAAAAAAAATTTCATTAAATTACATCAAATTCAAATTCTTCTATAATATATTTTATATTTTTTCATAAATATATTGAAAACCATACACTACATTTCCTGAGCCGTCACTTATAACAATTTTATCCTCAATAGGTTCATCTCTTAACATAATATTTTTATTAATAAAGTTATTATACCCTACAAAACTTGAACTACGTGCATTTTTATATTAGTACTAACGATTCCTTGAATCTGAATAACATCTACATCAAGATTCAAGATGAACGTTGTTTACTTGATATATATATATATATATATATATATATATATATATATATATATATATATATATATATATATATATATATATATATATATATATATATATATATA
>JABUQX010100345.1:27500-30000 GCA_015478945.1 Trachelipus rathkii
CTGTACAAACAAATAAACACATAAGTGTATATATATATATATATATATATATATATATATATATATATATATATATATATATATATAATAATTATAAAGATATATAGAGAGATATATTTCTGTTGTATATATATATAATAATAATATAATAATAATAATAATAATAATAATAATAATAAATATATATAATAATAATAATAATAATAATAATAATAATAATAATATATATATATATGAAATATATATAATAATATATATATATTATATAATAATAATAATAATAATAATAATAATAATAATAATATATATAATATATATATAATAATAATATATATATATATATATATATATATATGTAATAACTAATAATATGTATATATATATATATAATATATATATATATATATATATCTAATAATAATATATATATGTATATAATACATATATATATATATATATATATATAATAATATATATATAATATATATATATATATATATAATAATATATATATATATGTATATAATATATATAATATATATATTTAATAATATATATATAATATGTATCTATATATAATAATAAAATATATAATAATAATATATATATGCAAATCATACCTACTCATATATATATATATATATATATATATATATATATATATATATATATATATATATATATATATATATATATATATATATATATATATATATATATATATATATATATATAAAAATAATATTTATATATATATATATATATATATATATATATATATATATATATATATATATATATATATATATATACTATATATATGTATATATATATATATATATATATAATTTTAAACTCTAAGATTCTCATTTTTTCTGAGTTTTAATTTATAAATGAATAAGAAGACCAAGAATAATTTCATTTTTATAAACACAGGCCGACGTTTCGGAAATATCCTTTTCTATTTTCAAGGCTAAATTTGTAAAAACACTAGTAAAAATCTAAGTTAAACAGTTAATAACATTTACAAAATTTAAAAAATTAGAAAACTGAATTTAAAAATGATTTCAAAAAAAAGTAAATAGTATTTACAGCAATAAAATAAATCAATAAATAAATAATAAATAAATACTTGAACACTCAAAACTGAGCAGATTTAAAAATAACGAAATTATTAATGACAATAGTTGGTTAGTTAATTATAATTATTTGATCAAGCTATATATAAATGGACGGAAGAAATATCACTATTTAATGTAGGATGCATTTGTTTTATGAATAAAAACTCTGAAATTAACAAACTTTTTCTCATACCAAACTGACCTAAAATTTTAAAATAACGATACCTATCTTTATATTTGCAAGACAAAGAGTAATGTTTTTAGGAAGAAAACCTTTTCAGGGCAAGGTTCGAATTATTTTAGCTACTGTAGTTGTAATTTTAAATTAAACTCCTATAAAACTTTAATACATAGAGCTTTTGCAATTTGTTCAAATTGGAGCTTTTTTCGCTTTGATATGAACTTTTGAAAAATAGTACTTGTATGATAATAACTACCCTGTTCATATATTTTATAAAGCACTTAAAGATTATCTATTTAATATTTTTTTTCATCTTAGTCTTGTGACTTGCGCTCCAAAATGTGACTTTTGCGTATTCTTTCCTTTTCTTGGTAATAAATTTGGTGTTTTCAATGAGAAAGTTCTAGCTCTATTGAGTAATTATTTTACTTTTATAAATATTAATATTGTTTTTAAGAATCCTCTAACAATTGGTAGCTTTTATCGTTTTATGGACACCACTGAGAAGTTAATGCGTTTTAGTGTCGTTTATTCACATAATTCCCCGAAATGAAATTTGGGAAAGTAGGTTGGTTGTACTGAAAGTATGGTATGAGTCCGCATTGACGATCACAATGGTGTTTCATAGAACTGGTATGGTGTTGTCTACTAAGGAGCACTCCTCTATTAAACATCATTCTTTATCATTTAAATTTAAAGTTAGGTATAGTCATTTTAAATTTTAGTGCAGTTTGGTATGAGAAAAAGTTTTTTAATTTCAGAGACTTTATTCATAAAACAATTTCATCCAACATTAAACAGTGATATTTGTTCATTCCCTTTATATAGAGCTTGATCAAATAATTATAATTAACTATCAAACTATTGCCATTAATAATTTCGTCCTTTTAAATCTGTTCAGTTTTGAGTGTTCCACTATGTAGGCAAAGGAATTATTTATTTATTTATTAATTTATTTATTTATTTATTTATTTATTTATTTATTTATTTATTTATTTATTTATTTATTTATTTTTATTGGTGTAAGTATTATTTACTTTTTTTTCATTTCTAATTTTTTTAGTATTTTAATTTTTGAAATTTTGAAAGTGTTTTTAAAGGTTTAATCTAAGTATTATTATCGTTTTTACAATTTTAACCTTGAAAATGAAAAGGATATTTCCGAAACGTCGGCCTCTATTAGTAAAAATGAACTTGG
>JABUQX010100347.1:5000-10787 GCA_015478945.1 Trachelipus rathkii
ATAAATAAGTATAAAAAACAAAGTAACAAACATGTAATAATAATAATAATAATAATAATAATAATAATAATAATAATAATAATAATAATAATAATAATAATAATAATAATAATAATAATAATAATAATAATAATAATATTAATATTAATATAATTATTATTATTATTATTATTATTATTATTATTATTATTATTATTATTATTATTATTATTATTATTATTATTATTATTGTGTGTGTGTGTGTGTGTGTGTTATTATTAGTATTTTTAATATTATTATTATTATTATTATTATTATTATTATTATTATTATTATTATTATTATTATTATTATTATTATTATTATTATTATTATTATTATTATTATTAATGTGTGTGTGTGTGTGTGTGTGTGTGTGTTATTGTACTATTATTATTATTAATGTGCTTATTGTATTATTATTATTACTATTATAGCAATTTATTAAGTTTTATTTGTTACTTGTCATTACCGATTAAACCTTTTAGTGCTTTTGTGTTTAAATTGGGATAAAACAGATTTGAATAAGTGCTTAAAGGGAAAAAGAATTGCAAACGGTGAAACTCTTGAAATTATTGAGTGTGATGCTGCCTGTACTTCCCATGTAAAAAAGCAGCCAAGATGACTTGGAGCACCTATGGCCCCATCTTATCAAGTACTTTGGGTCTATCAAGAGCAAAAAGGAGTATATTGAGGGGAATATAGTGATGTACAAGGAAAAGGTGAATGCTCCCAATGTAAAACAAAACCTTCAGCTTTACATTAAATCTACATTAGGAAATAGCACTACTTGATCATATATGTAACTTACACCGATACTTTTTATTTGAAATTTTTATTTCTTTTTAGTTTTAAAATTCAACCAGGTTTTATTTACATGAATAAGGATTTTAGTTTTGTAATTTTTTTAGAAACATCCTTCTTTGCACAAGGAGCTATGTACTGCAATTGAAGTAGGGTCAAAGCTGGGCGAAGCTGCTTAACAGACAGTGAGACAACCAGCAAAAAGTGTCAGACCATCATTCTCCATTCTATGTTGAAAATATTTAAACAGAAGAGAGCTCTTGAGTTGCTTTATAAGTAAGTGTTTTATTTTAAGTATATGTTAGTTATAAGTGGTGTCACAACTAACAGGTTAAAAAACTAACAGAATACAGTCCATACAAAAATTTTTGAATTTGAAATACCAAGTTTCATTTGTCATTAATATCATTTCTCATCAAATGTTTTTGCTTCTAGATTTCTGTTACATGACATTGGGCCTACTCACATTGTGGAGTCTGAATTCTTTGTCGAATTCCTGTTCCACGTGAACTCTGATTTCCACTTCCCCTCCAGAAGAAAAGGGATGAGGGATTTTGATGTCATATGCGTAATAGGGAAGGCTGATTTAACCAACATTATCAGTAAAGTCAGTTATGTGGCCACAACCGCAGACAGCTGGACTGGGAACGACAGACAGGAGTTTTCTGGGGATGATGGTTCACTGGATTAATTTGAATACTTTGAAGAGAAAGAAGGCTGTCCTTGCCTGTAGAAAGTTATCTGTTTCTCAGACCAGCACAGTCCTAGCCAACAATATTACGGATATTCATCAACAATTTGGCATTGAGCATAAGGTCAGTAAAAATCAATATGAAATAATAAAGTAATGCTGAAAAAAATTATAACTCCAAATTAATAAGGAAACAACTAAATTAAAAAATTTATCTTCAGGTTGTCTACATTACAACAGATAATGGTGCAAATTTCTGTGCAGCATTTCGGGTGGATGCTCATGCAGAAACGGGTGACGAAGAGGAAGAAGAACAGGTACCGATTGCAGAGATAGTGGTTACGCATGAAGAGATGGAGCAAATTAGTGACACAGAGGTTCTGCAGATAAAACCTCTCCAGCTAGAAAATCTGCTTGAAGAACATGATGCACTTAACCTAACTAAACATCGCCGTTGCATTTCCTACACATTAAAAATCTTGGCTAATAAGGATGTTTCAAATGTCCCTCGCTGGTACTCTGGTACCAAGGCTCCATTTAATAAGACTTAAGAAGGAGTTGGAAACAAAGCTTAAAACACCAAGTGTTACTCGCTGGAACTCCCTATACAATTCTATAAAAGACCTGCTTAAGAACCTTGATGGTTGCATGACACAAATCAACAACATTTGTATGGAGCAAAAGCTTTGTCTTCCAGTCTTTAATAAAAGTGATAAGGAGGCAATTGCGGAGTACATCGAAATAATGTCGCCTATTGCTGTTAGGCTTGAAATGTTGCAGGAAGAGAAGAATGCGTACGCTGAAGTCCTATTGCCTAATCTCTTCCTCCTCAAGGATGAAATCGGGGAAATGCAACGAGAGGTGGAAAAATTTAACTATGCTAAAAACTTAGTCAGCTACTTGCTAAAACAACCAAAAGAAAACAAAGGGAAAGAAAAGGGCTTTGAACCGAGGTTCAGCAGTATCTTTGAAGATTTTGATTTGCTTACTGCATCACGTTATCGCCCTCACTAAATCAATCTTTTTCACACCGCTTCAGTCGCTGGTCTGTATAAAGAAATTGTTTACACTTGCATGAAGTGTGGTTACACATTTATGGGGACTCCAACCATACAACTCTTCTTGATATTGTGGAATCTTTTAATTAAGAATTTTTGACTTGTGAACTCTCTCTTACTTACCCTCTTGCTGTTATTGACTCACTGATTCTCTTGCTCTTACTGACTAACTGACTCTCTTGTTTTCACTAACTCTCTTGCTCTCACTGGCTCTCTTTCTCTCACTGATTCTCTTGCTCTTACTGGCTCACTGACTTTCTTGCTCTCACTGACTCTCTTGCTCTCACTGATTCTTTTGTTCTCGATAAATTTATTGATGTCACTGACTCTCTTGCTCTCACTGACTCTCTTGTTCTCGATGACTCTATTGCTGTCACTGACTCTCTTGCTCTCACTGACTCTCTTGCTCTCACTGACTCTCTTGCTCTCACTGACTCTCTTGTTCTCGATGACTCTATTGCTGTCACTGACTCTCTTGCTCTCACTGACTCTCTTGCTCTCACTGACTCTCTTGCTCTCACTGACTCTCTTGCTCTCACTGACTCTCTTGTTCTCGATGACTCTATTGCTGTCACTGACTCTCTTGCTCTCACTGACTCTCTTGCTCTCACTGACTCTCTTGCTCTCACTGACTCTCTTGTTCTCGATGACTCTATTGCTGTCACTGACTCTCTTGCTCTCACTGACTCTCTTGCTCTCACTGACTCTCTTGCTCTCACTGACTTTCTTGCTCTCACTGACTCTCTTGCTCTCACTGACTCTCTTGCTCTCACTGACTCTCTTGCTCTCACTGACTCTCTTGTTCTCGATGACTCTATTGCTGTCACTGACTCTCTTGCTCTCACTGACTCTCTTGTTCTCATTGATGATTCTATTGCTGTCACCGACTCTCTTGCTCTCACTGACTCTCTTGTTCTCGATGACTCTATTGCTGTCACTGACTCTCTTGCTCTCACTGACTCTCTTGCTCTCACTGACTCTCTTGTTCTCGATGACTCTATTGCTGTCACTGACTCTCTTGCTCTCACTGACTCTCTTGCTCTCACTGACTCTCTTGCTCTCACTGACTCTCTTGCTCTCACTGACTCTCTTGCTCTCACTGACTCTCTTGCTCTCACTGACTCTCTTGCTCTCACTGACTCTCTTGTTCTCGATGACTCTATTGATGTCACTGACTCTCTTGCTCTCACTGACTTTCTTGCTCTCACTGACTCTCTTGCTCTCACTGACTCTCTTGCTCTCACGGACCTTCTTGCTCTTACTGGACTCTCTTAGGCTCTCACTAACTCTTGACTTTCACCACTGCTCTCTGTCTCCACTGATCTCTGCTCTCATTGACTCGTCTTTCTTTCAGCGACTCTCTGTGCTCTCAGCTGACTTTCGTTGCTCTCAACGTGACTCTCTTGCTCTCCACCTGACGCGTGGCTTGCTCTCACTTGCTCTATTGCTTCACTGGACTCTTACTCTCCGCGACTCTCTTGTCTCAACTGACTCCTCTTGCTCTCACTGACTCTCTTGGCCTCTCATGAACTCTCTGCTCTTACTGACTTTCTGCTCTCAATGACTCTCTTGCTCTCCACTGACTCTTTGCCTCAGCTGACTTCTTTGCTCTCACTGACTCTCCTGTTTTCGAATGAACTCTATTGCTTTCATGACTCTCTGGTTCTTGATGACTCCTCTTGCCTCCTCACTGACTTCTCTGCTTCTCATTGACTCTCTGCTCTCACTGACCTCCTGCTCTCCACTGACCTTCTTGCTCTCACTGACTCCTTGCTCTCAACTGACTCTTTGCCTCTGCACTGACTTATGTTCTCACTGACTGCTCTTGTTCTCATGAATATATAGCTGCCACTGACTCTCTGTCTCATGACTTTTCTTGCTCTCACTGACTCTCTAGCTCTGATGGCTCTCTTGTTCTAGATGACTATCTTGATCTCACTGACCTCTTGCTCTCATTGAGCATGCTTTTGCTCTGCAACTGACCTTTTTTGCTCTCACTGCTCTTTCTGCTCTCATGACTGTCTTCTTCTCAACAACCTTTCTTGCTCTCACTGACTTTCTTGCTCTCACTGACTCTCTTGCTCTACTGACTCTTTTTGCTTCTCAACTGACTTTCTTGCTCTCATGACTCTCTTGCTCTACTGACTCTCTTGATCTCATGATCTCTGCTCTCACTGACTTTCTTCTTCCTGACCTCTTGCTCTCACTGGACTCTCTTGCTCTCACTGACTCTTTTGCTCTCACTGACGTCTTTTGCTCTCACTGACTGCTCTTGCTTTCACTGACTCTCTTGCTCTCACTGACCTTCTTGCTCGTTCTGACTCTCCTTGCTTCTCACTGACCTCTTGCTACCGAATCTTTGCTCTTCGACGACTTTCCTTGCTCTCACTGACTCTTGTTTCTCACTGCTCTCTTGCCTCACTGACTTCTTGCTCTCATCGACTCTCTTGCTCCAACTGACTTTCTTGCCTTCATGACTCTCTGCTCTGCATCTGTCTTTCTTACTCTCCTGACCTGCTCTTGCACTCACTGACCTCTTGCTCTCATGACATCTCTTGCTCTCAGCTGACTTCTGCTTTCACTGACTTTCTTGCTCTCACTTTCTCTTGCTCTCACTGACTCACTTGCTCTCACTAACTCTCTCTTGCTCTCACTGACTCTCTTGCTCTCACTGACTTCCTTGCTAGACTGCCTCTGTTTGCTCTTATAACTCTCTTTCGTCTCGCTAACATCTTCCATTTTTGCTTTGAGCGTCGAGCTCTTGTGTCTCTTCCTTATACTCTTTGAAAATTACAACGAACACTACTCTTTCGCAAACCTGAAATAATTATGCTTCTTTCCTTTGAGAAGGGCTAGTCCTCCTCTCTCTCTCTCTACTCTCTCTCTTCTCTCTCTCTCTCTCTCTCTCTCTCTCTCTTCCCCCTCCTCCCCCACCCCTCCCCCCCCCCCCGCTCCCCCCTCCCCCGTCCCCCCCTCTTCCCTCTCGAATCTCCCCTCCACCCCGCTCCGAACGCTCTCCCCCTCGATCCCTCTCGTCCACCTTCCTCCCCGCCCCTCCGCCTCCAACCCTCGCCCCGTCTAAACCTGCCCAGTCCTCCCACCCCCCCTCCCCCCCCCCTCCCTCACGTCTGCCCTCCCCTCCGTTCTCCCCTCCCTCCTTCCTGCCCACCCTCTCCATTGCACCCCTCCCTGTCCCCTCCGTCCATCGTCCTCCCC
>JABUQX010100348.1:0-5000 GCA_015478945.1 Trachelipus rathkii
TCCGGAGTGAGTGTGGTGTTTTGGAGTGGGGTCTGGTGGTGGTGTTAGGTGTGTGTGTGTGTGTGTTGTATTAGTACTCAGTAGAACGGATGTTTTTTTATTATTATTATTATTATTTTTTTTAACATTATCAGGGTTTTTAAAAGGTAAGTTTCCTGTTTTAACTTTTTTAAATTTCTTTTTCTTTAGTACGAATTAAAGTTATAATTAGTTTTTTGAAATGCAAATGTATGTTAGTAATTTTAAACCTGAAAATTTAAATAAATTTCAATTTTTATTTCATGTTTAGTATTTTAAAATTAAAACTAGTATTAATTAGAATAGAATTTGTTGTCGGACTATTGTTTAAGATCTTCGAAATTTAAAATTCTAATAAATGTTATTTTTTTTTTAAATTTAGGTTTTAGTGTAGCTGTAGGTGTTAGTTTTTTTTTTTTTTTATAAAAAATTATTGTTTGTGTGTATGCTAGTTTGAATGACTGGTTTGCCTCGGAAAAGAGATAGGAGTGGAAAAGAATGTATATACCTTCCAACGTTAGTGGCTTAAGTGTTAATTTCGTCGCAGGGATATTATCCTGCTGGCGAGGTGGCTTTCACTAAACGAAAGTACGCTAACCTCCATGGTTCTCGTACTGATAAAAATATTTGGTCTCTTGCCCAAATATTTCGAACAACTTCTGCAAGTCTACCTTTCCTCTTTTTATTAGCTATGATGGATCTGTATCAATTACAAATTTGTTGTATTAATCACCTGGTTCGACTTTTATATATAAAAGCGTCCCCCCCATCCCCTCCTGCTCCTAGCAGGTGTTCCATATCTTACATTACCTGAGATTACATATGAAGGGATTCATGGAATGGTAACTTTTACGAACGTCAGGTAGGCAAACCATGTTTAAAGGAAGTGAACTTATGGCTGACTCGTGATCTCGTTATAGACTCGATAGCTTGTTACTACTACTTTTCCTCATTGTTGAAAACGGGCAAATGTTCAGTCGGTTTCGAAGAAGGGTAGGACTTTTGAAACCTCTCACCATCGCCCCATGGCCATTACTTGTACTCTAACTAAGATTTTTCAGTCTTTCCTCGATTCTTATTTCTTGGTTCATTTGCAGTCTCACGTTTCATTCTCTTATACTTGATCATCATTATAGCGTTCGAAGTTTGATGTCAACTGCTGATATACTTTTCTATCTTACTAATCTATGACCCTTATTTTTTGTTGATTATGGGGAATCATGTTTAGTAGCGACTGACTTATTCAAGATTTTGTCTGGGTGTGGTTTGTGTCACTGATCTCTAAGACCCCATCCTTTGGGTTTTCTCCATTACTTCATGTTTAGCTTTTCCCTCAAATACTGTATAGTTCCATTTCAGAATGTGTTGATAGAGAGAGACTTCTTTTTCCTTCCATGCAAATTGTAGTATTCACTAGATTTTTCTTTTTTTATTTCTTATCAATTATTTTTCTTTGATGATCTCTTCAGCAGACTTAGATCTTCTTCTACCTATCATTTTTACGACGAAAACTCCCTCTTGCTTGCGGTTACGCCAAAAAATGGTGTGTTTGTGTGTGAATATTATATATATATATATATATATATATATATATATAAATATATATATATATATATATATATATATATATATATATATATATATATATATATATATATATATATATATATATATATATATATATTCAAATTATTTTCGATTGCAGAAGCACCAAACCTTTCTAAGAACATCCTTTAGCATTTCCATCATAAAAATAAATAAATATAAAGAAATATTATAATGAAAATTAAAATGATGAAAAAAAGAATAAAATAAAAATAAAAAAAAATATAAAATATTTTAAATATATTTTATAATTTAAAAAAAAAAAAAAAAAAAAGATTTGAGTGTAATTTTGCTGAAGAAAAATAGATAACTCCATTAGGGAGAATGAGAAAGGGGGAGGGGGGAGTCTAAGGGCGTTCTAGAAGAATGGGGGATAAGTAAAAGTGGGGCTTTCTTTTTAACTTTTAGCTCGCTTTTAAATATTTTTAGCCATTTTTGGTTCTTTTAGCTTTTTATTAACTTTTTTTAGCAATTCTAAATTCTTTTAGCCTTTTTTTTCTAGATTTTTTTTAGCCATTTTTTTGGTTCCATTTTTACAGACGAAAACGAGGAAAATCTTTGTTGCAAAATGAATTTATTTTACGTAAATTGAAATGTGTAAGAAATTTTTAGACCAAAATTAAATTTAAAAAAAAAATAAATAAATAAAAAATAAAAAATAAAAAACAAACATTTACGGTTTTTTGTCAATTTAGAAAAAAAAAACTTTTCAGAATATTTATTTTTACAAGGAAGGTTATGTGAAAATTCTTTGTTTTGTTTTTGTTTTTTGATTTAATGTTTTTGTTTTCTTGTTTTATTTTTTGGTTTGTTTAATTTCTTTTTTATTTGTTTGTTTTTTCTATTGCATGATTATTTGTTTATTTATATTTGTTTTGTTTTTATTTTGTTTGCTTGTCCTTTTCTTTGTTTGAATGTTTGTTTGTTTATTTACTTGCTTCTGTGTTTGTTTTGATTGTATTTGTTTGAATTTGTTTGTATTTGTTTGAATTTGTTTGTATTTGTTTATATTTGTTTGTATTTGTTTGTATTTATTTGATTGTTTGTTTGCTGGATTGCTTGTAAGATTGTTTTTCTTAATAAATATAAACGAAAGAATAAAGTTTGAAATCAAAATAATATTAATAGCTTTGGATCATTCATCGTTTTTTTTTTACCTGTAATCAAACTCCAAAAAGTAAATTAAAATTAGTCTTGAACAGGGGCATGACTCAGGACCCAGACCCAAATTTAAAGACAAGGTAGGAGTCTGATCTAGAGCAGAAACCAGACAAACTATTGAGGAAGAAGATGAAGTCGGAGCCGGAGCCGGAGCCGGAGCCAGAGCTGGAGCTAGAGCTGGAGCCGGAGCTTTCATCATAACAGGACCCGGTATCATAATTGTTACTGGACCATCAACTCTTGTCAAAAGTAACTCGATATGAGGATAGCTCCGGCTCCGGCTCCGGCTCCGGCTCCGGCTCCGACTTCAGCTTCTGCCTCAATAGTTTGTCTGATCATTACAAGATTCAGACCCACATGAAGGCAAACTATAGATATAGAAGGTGGATTTGGATCCAGAGCCGGAGCCGGAACCGAAGCCGAAGCCGAAGCCGGAGTCATCGACATAATCGGACCCGGAACGGACATGTTTATTTTTATTTTATTTATGCTGAAATAATAAATTTTCAGCCATTCTTCTTCTCTTTCCCAAATCCTTTAAATCCATTTTAACTGGAATACGTTCTGATGATTTTGAACCTTTTCTCTCTCTCTCTCTCTTCTTCTATTGCTTCTCATTTTGCTTTTCCCCAATCTTTTTTTTTTCTTCTCTCTTTATCTTCTTCTATTGCTTCTCATATTGCTTTTCCCCTCGAAAGAAACGGAATTTTTTATTCTTACCCTCTTTCTATTCTACATTATATATATATATATATATATATATATATATATATATATATATATATATATATATATGAATATTTTATTATATAATATATATATATATATATATATATATATATATATATATATATATGTGTGTGTGTGTGTGTGTATGTGTGTGTGCGAGCGTGTGTGTGTGTGTGTGCGATTTGAGTGCTGACACGACTGGATATCTTAGAAACAAAGAAAATAAAAATGAGAAACATCAGAAGAAAGAATGAGAAATTTGAAAACTTACAGACCTAATCTAGAAAAGTTCTAATGAATTTTGAGGAAGGAATGTTAACAGAATAAATTATTACATAATTATGTCAACAGGGCTGTGGATCAGGTGTTGTGATCAGTTTAGGGCGACCGGACTAGCAATCCGGCAGTTTAAATTTCTTGTAATTTTCCTGCTTACAACGACTTCAGGACCATGTTTGGAAATCAATAGCTCAGGAAAAATCTTTTAGAGAACTCTTGGAAAAATAGTTCAGAGGCATGATAGAACAAAATGCTAGACACAATGATACTGTAAAAACCCTACCTGGAATGTAAAACTCTATGATTACCTTTGGAAACCAATGCTCCGCGAAGCACAATCTATCATGATGCTTGTCCCTTTCAAGGGGGTGAATGAAGAAGAAGATAAACCTAATGAATTTAAGAAGGGTAGTTTTTATCAGGCACATCTTTAAAAATTTATTGAATATATTTCTTGATTGTGCTGATGAATGTGAGACACTTAAAATGGTAAAATATCCCATCCTAGACTGATGCAGAAATTATCATAAAATGGTGTACATGGAGAAAGTTTTAACTGGATAAAAATCGGTTGAGTAAAAAGACCACGTTTAGTGCTTTATGATAATAAATCAACATGGAAGCTGGCAAAAAGTGGTATTTCTCATAATTTTGGGGGTATTTTTTTTCTTTTCAGTTAACAAGGGGCAGAGCCCAATTCAGGGGGGGGGGTTGTACTCAATTTACATCTGAGTAAGAAAGCTAAGCATAAGGAGAGAATATCTTTCCTAATCTATATAAATAATTTGGATGAGGGAATAAAAAGGGGGACTAACCCAAATCGTCGACAGGGAAAAGGGGTCGACAATCCATTAAAATATTTCAGGTGTCCAAAGCTTCGTCAGGAAAATGGTCGACAACATTTTCTCATAAGGTATCCAAATCATCGACACATCTTTTGATAAATATAAGCCTAATTTTAATTTCAACGATCCATGCAGGTTGGGTTAGGTTGGGTTAGGTTAGGTTAGGGTAGGGTAAGTTTGGTTAGGTTAGGTTAGGTTAGGTTAGGTTAGGTTAGGTTAGGTTAGTTAGAGAAACTCTAAATAACACAAAAAAAAAAAAAAATAAAATCATATGTTTTCCAAATCGTCGACACATTTTTTTTAACAAAATGTTCAAACGGTCGACATATTCAAACTGTTAAGAAAAATGATCGACATATTTTT
>JABUQX010100348.1:10000-13355 GCA_015478945.1 Trachelipus rathkii
GAAATGGAAAGAAAGAGACCAAGCAATTTACCAAGGTAGGGTGTAAGCTCAGAAACACATGTTTTGAGAACAAAAGGAGGGATACCATCAGGACAAAATAAAAATAAATCACCTCTCTTTATTGTTAAGCTCAGTGAACATAAAAAACATCTTTAGGAGAAATCACAATTTTAGGCATAAATGAGTTGGAAAGGGTGGAGAAAGAGAAATAACTTTGGAATTAAAGGCAAAAGTTTGAGCAAAGAGTTCAGCTTCAGTGAAAGGTAAAACGGCAGTTGTGCTTTCGAAAGACAACTAGAGAAAGGCAAGACGAAGATGTAAAGTCAGATTTGACAGTTTTTGAAAAATGTCAGAAAGAACGAGAGGAAGAAGAGGACAGAAAGGAAGAATAGATTTTGTAAGCCTCTCTCTCTCTCTCTCTCCTCTCTCTCTCTCTCTCTCCTCTCTCTCTCTCTCTCTCCTCCTCTCTCTCTCTCTTCTCTCTCTCTCTCTCTCTCTCTAGGTTGTATGAATTTTTAGAGTTGAAGACACCGTCTCTGTGGCGAATAAGACGAGAACAAGCAGAGTTAACCATGGTTTAGTTTCAATTGAAGGAAAAGAATATAAAATGTCCGTCTCTATGTCATAGAAAATCACCTCGATTATGCTCCCTGCACTCTCCGTGGAAACCTCTCCCACAAATGATATCCTTCTAAATGAATCTCTTCTAAGGAAAATCAAAAACGTTTGACTGCAAGTCAGACTAATTAGCAGCAACGAAGTGCCAAAAAAATTTTCCCACCATATGAGGGAGGTCTTTCCTGCAGAGGACTTGAAGAAATAATACAATATACAGTGATAAGAAAGTAATTGGAGAAACCCAGAGTTGTAAAAAGCTTAATAGAGTAAAGAAAAGAAATAAAGTTAAAAATAAGGTCAAGAATGTTGGGGGTCATCTCCAAGACGGTCAGAGATACAGGTAGGAAGTTGCATCATCTGTTCGATGTTATTTGGGATAGAGAAATGGTCGGGGAGTTCACCAACTGTATCTTGAGAACTTGAGGAAAGCCACTATCGGCCCCCCGGGGGGTTTTTTTTTTTTTTTTTGGGGAAACCACATCGGCGGTGAACATCGAAAATCATTAAGAATTATAATTTCAAGAAATGGAGAAAATGAAAGTGTGTTTAATCTATTTTAGCAGAATTGATGATATAATATTCAGAACAGGTAAGTTTACTTGTAGATTGGCAAAAGATTCTTTATCATAGATATAGATAATTCAGGAGACTTCAAACGAGAGACACGAGGGCAATGAACTTGATTGCGCACCGTATTTTGGTGAATATTGGGGGATCGAAACAGAAATTGGGAAAAAGAGTTGGATTTTCTCTCAGAACGGACCTATACCCAAATTTGTAAAAATAAAATCTGGTTATTTAGAGTTTCTCTAACGAATCCAACAAAACTTAACTTAACCTAACTTAATCTAACTTGACCTAACCTAACTCCTTCAGCGGGCTGTACAGGATATTTTTTTGATGTTGTGTCGACCATTTTTCCTGTCGACCATTTTGGCTATTCCCCCTTAGAGCTCTCAAACACCCGAATTTCGGTTAAGAACAAAAAAGTGTGGTCAAGTGGAGTAAAGGTGATGTTCAACAAAGTTTAAAAATCTACCGTGGCTCAATCGGTAGAGCGACAGAGTCGCATGGCAAGGGACCCGGGTTCGATCCCTAGTCCGAATCCTAGGTATCAATTAGCTAGAGAAGTTCCCCTTCTGGAATAGGGTTATGCCCATGAGGTATGAACTTTATTAAAAAAAATGTTGCAGAAATTGATGGAGAAAGGTCACGCACGAAAACAATATATATATATATATTTTATATATATATATATATATATTATATATATATATATATAATATTATGTATTTATATACATTGTAATATCTATACATGTATGTAGAAAATATATCCATTTGATAATATATTTAATTATATATATATAATAATATATACAGTTATATATATATATAATATATATATATATATTTAATATTATATATATATACATATATATATATATATATATTATATATAATATATATAAATACAAATATATATTATATATATAAAAATATAAAAAAATAAAATAAATAAAAAATGATTATATCAATAATAATTTTTTTTTTAAAATTATAAATAAAACTATTATATATTATATTATATATTATATATAATATATATAATATATATATAAAGGTGATAAATAAGGGCTATTTTTGGGTAAACTGTTTCACTTGGTTTCTCCGGTGCTTTGTTAATTTACGCCATTTTTAAAAGTTGTTAAAAAAAAGTTTGAGACAGGTGTATTTAGTTAGTGTGTGTGTTGTAAGATGTGTGTGTGTGTGTGTGTGTTGTGTGTGTGCTGTGTGTGTGTGTGTGTGTGTGTGTTGTGTATAAAAAAAAAGTTATTGGCCCATTGGATAAGCAAATAGTCATTCCTCTATAGGAAGACGTGGGAATGTAGCGCGGATAGGGATCAACCCACAATCTAATACTATTATTAGACTGTGATCGATGAAACAAGATGTTCCGCTAATGGTATCACACCCCCACAATGCAAGCAAGGGGAAGTAATTTCCTCATAGATTTTTCTCTCCTTCTCTCTCTCTGATCTTCTCCTCTCTCATCTCGATCTCCTCCTCCGTCGTCTCTCCTCCTCTCTCTCATCTCTCATCTCTCTCCTCTCTATCTCTGTCTCTTCTCTCTCTCTCCTCCTCCCTTCCCTCTATCTCTCTCCTGCTTCTAATAATATATTATATATATTTATATATATATATATATATATATTAATTATATATATATATTATATTATTATATATATATATATAGTATGATATATATATATATATATATATATAAGCTCTTTAAAAAGGTCACTTTCATAAGAAAATATATGTATATGGAGGTAATATCAATAAGTTGAGAGCAACTGAAAGGGATATCTGGGAATAGAGAGACTTACGAGGAGGTTCTTTAAGTGGTCGGTAGACCAAATCTTCGAGCAATCAAACATTTTAATTTGATAACGGAGGGAGACAATGGCATGTACATACAGACACGCGAATTGATGTGCAAATACCAAAACCGGACATGTTCACACAGAGGCAAAAAAACTGACGAAGAAATGTAATTGGGTGAATTATATATATTATATATATGATATATTATATATATATAATAAAAATATTATATTATATATAATATATATTATATTATTATATATATATATATTATTAAGCGGGAGAGCTGTTGGTCTTGTAGTTAATTTTTTCTTCTTCTGCTTGCTCCTCCGCTTCATGGGTAGTAGTTG
>JABUQX010100349.1:0-2500 GCA_015478945.1 Trachelipus rathkii
CTTATATTAATGTTAATACTCTATTATTAGTATATTAAATACTAATATATTTATATATTAAAATAATTTATTTACCAATAACATATTATTATAAATATAATTAAAATTATTATTTCATGTAAATTAATTAATCATTACATATTTATTTATATTATTAAATATATTATATATATTTTATATATCTATTTAGTATATATATAATATTATATATTATATATATATATATAGTGAAATCTACTATTATTATATACTTCATTAATAAGTTATCTCATATATATACTTGGAAATACACTTATCAATAGTCATACTATACTATATATATATATATATAAGCCTATTAATTTATTATTCACTAACTAAATGAGGTATATGCTATATGCTCAATATAATATAATTACTACAATATACTAATATAATACCTTTAATATTATATGTTAAATAATACTCAATATAGTCTAATACAGAAAGGTAATATTTTATAATAATATATAATACCTTATATATATATATATTAATATATAGTCATAGCCTTATTAGTATAGTGATACCTCACGTATACCAACTACACTAATGCATGTGATTAGCAGGCTTAGATATAATGATATCATAATTATATATAGAAATTTACTATACTCATAACATATATTATCACATTAGCTATTATCAGTTAAGCTATAGTTATATGATATCATCTCAGATACACAATGCACTATCTAGTAAAGTCTTAAAAGTTATAATAAGCCATATTATATATATAATATATATATTATATTATAATTATATATATATATATATTATATTTATTTATATTAATTAATTTTATAATAATTATATAATATATATATATATTATATATTATATTAATATATTAATATATAATATATATTAATATATTATTATATATATTATAATATAATCATATATTAAATATATATATTTTATTATATAATATTAATTATATATATATTAATATTATATATATTAATATATATATATAATATTATATATATATACAACGTATAATATAATAATAACGTATCTTACTTACAGACTAAATTAGTATTAAAAATATATGAGTTATTAATATAATAACAATGATAAACATTATATATATCAGTTATAATAAGTTTAAATCGCTACTATAATTATTATATATACTAACTAATATAATATATATATACTATACTATATATATAGTATAACTATATTATTAAATTTGTTGGATCTTGTAATTATGATATAGTATCCATATAATTAGTGGCTATAATAATTTATTTATAGTTTATATTTATATTTATATACTACTTATAATAACTTATTTACCCTAAACCAATATGGAATATTTATTTTATATATATTTATATACATTTCAATATATATATTTAATAAAATAATTATTATATTATAATAAGTAGGTATTATATTATCATTCACTATATAGATATTATGACTATATTATATATAATTTTATACTCACCTAGATGTAAATACTTCGGAAGTAAATTAATACCAATAGAATACATAATTAACTACTAATATATATATTAACTGGTTAATACTAAATATATTGTTTTGATACAAAAGTCATATTATGTCTAGTACATTGTACTATACTTACAGTAGCTATCGTTAATTACTATCTCAATATAGCATAATCTACCACCTTATTACACACAATATACACCTAGAATGTATAATAAATATAATATAATAATATCTAATCATATTGTATATATGATAACGAGATTTATTATATATATATATATATTATTACATACATCCGCTCAATAATGGACAATAACTAAATTACTCTTATATAAGACTTTACAACTACTTTACTACAGTATATTTACCTATAGATCTGTATTTGTAAGGTATAACTCACACTATAAATAATATAGTATGATTACTGTCAGTAAGCCTCAATCTATGGATTATATAATTATATATGTTACTCATACATATTATACTGATATTCTTAGAGTATAGGTATGCATACTATTACTTCTTATATATGCTACTTAGATTATGATTTATACCTATACTACTACTAGTATAATAAACCTCAACGCTTATTTAATACATATATACGTATCATAGCATATACATTATATACTACCTATATATATAGATATATATCAACTATACCATATTTTATATAATCTTTTTATATGCTCTAGCCGAGTAACTTCCTATCTAGTATTACATAAAATAACATGTATATATAAATGGCTACAGGAATATCTTAGTGTGAGTTAGTATTGAACTAATAATACTTATATCAACCAATATATACTTATATATATATATATCTATATTAGTTTATTATATATATATACTATATTATATATATATACAACTATATATATATATATACCTATATATATATATTCTAATATATACAGAAATATTTAAATCTCATATACTATATATATATATCTATACTGTGAGTATATATACATTTATACTAATAGTACTACTTACTCATACTTATTAATAT
>JABUQX010100349.1:15000-20000 GCA_015478945.1 Trachelipus rathkii
TTGATCGGTGCATGGGCTCCTGAAATTATGAACGTTAGGAAGGCGGTGGCCGGATGGAATTCCTCCCCGAGCTTTGAAGAAGTGTGCTTCGTGCTATCCTGTTCTCGTTCAACTATTCTCTCTATGTCTCAATACTAGCATTTTCGCGCCTCGAGTGTGGAAGCTGAACATGTCAACCTATTCGAGTAAAAGGAAGCCGCTCTGATAATTATAATTCGCCCTATAGCTCTACTTGTATTCTATTACGATCTTTGAAACCTCTCGACTCTCACTTTTAGACTCTGGAAACTCAATTCGATCGCCAGCATGGCTTTCGGCGCCGCGAGGTCTACTGGCGATATACTTTCTATCTAACCGATTTTATGGTTTTTGTCTAGGAACTACGGGAGGCTTGCTTTGGTGGCGCTTGACATCACCAAAGCATTTGACCGAGTATGGTACGTGTCACTGCTCTCCAAGTTCCCCTCCTTGGGTTTCTTCCTCCTCTTTGCTTACTTTGTTATATGTCTTTCAAATGCTCAATATGCAGATGTTGTTATTGGGGCGACTTCTTTCTTCTTTTCTGTTCAATAGTAAGTGTTTCTCAGGGTTTCTGTCTTATTCCACTTTATTCCTATTTGCATTAATGATTTCTCACTGCACCTCTCTCTATTCACTCATATGCGATGACTCGCCTTCATTCTTCACTCATATTATTCTGCTCCTCTTTTTACATCTAGAATTGGCGGCTCTCGCTTAATCTTTTCCGATTCTTACTCGCTGATCTGGATTAGAATTTCGGATGGGGTGGTCTGCAACCTTGTGAATTCAATTCTTAAAGCACACTTCTAGCCATCTGTTTCAAACACTTCTAATTTCCTATTGCTTTTGACGGAATTCTGTTTTCCTGTTGATAATATAACATCTTGGGGCCTTAACATAAACAAAAATGTCTTGGAAACCTTTCGTCACAACGGTTGCTAGGGCGGCTCAAAGAAACTGGGATTAAGTGCGAGACTTTTTTTCTCCTTCTCAGTTACTCCAGCTATACAGGGTCTCATCGCCCATGTTATGGGAGTTACTGCTCAATATCTGGGGGGGTGTTTATGGTTTTCACCCGGCTTTTGGACATGGGAGGGTCGAGTCAAAGGCCAAAGGTTTATAACTGTTCTGTACTTTCGTTTCACTTGGACCCTCATCTTTGTGGGCGTGATGTTGATGCTTTAGTCTTATCCTATAGGTACCCCGGTTCGGGGCATTGGCAGCTGCTCGAGGGAATATCATCGCTACCACAGCTTTATATCACCTCGTAGCACGAAGGGGTGCTGTATTCTGCGACGAGTTTCGTGTTGACATTGTAACTCAGGATAGTTCGTTGTTGGTGATTCCTTTTTCCCACTCTGTTTGTGGAATTCTGCGTCATCTTCTGTATTTCCTGCTGAATTTAATCTCCTCACTTTAAAGCTGCGTCTGTGTTCATATGCGTAATTTGCGCTTGAGGATGAACTTTTGAGCGTACTATCCTCCTTGAATAAGGCTCTGCCCGTGAATGGTGGTGACACTGTAAAAACAAAAATGCTTGGTAGGCAGATATGTGGGAATAATGAACTGAATTCCTACTCACACCATCAAAACGTCAATTCAGATTAATACAGAATTGCTCTCTTCCAATTCCTCAGATGGACCTTATGTCGCAACCACACAAATTTGACCTTTTCAAACTTCAAATTTAACCTTTTAGAATTCCTAGTACTCAGCCCACAAAAATCTACATAGCTCTCTATCCACAAGTCACTCATCAGATTGCAAATCCTTGCTATCCCTTTCATTCTTCACACGAACTACAAACACATTTACACCACACACTCATTTTCACATTTCTTTCATCTTTGTTTCAGTCACAAGGAGCAAATCACTTTCTAATACATTCATCACCTCTCTTCTCTTCTCCTCACCATTTATTCCTCTGACATTTCATGTACCCATAAGATTCATACATTTTCGCCAAAAGATAGAAGGCAGTTTACGGCGATCACGACCTTCGCCGAGGCATGCATTAGCATTCCTGGCAAAGATAAGTGGTAGTGGGCAGCCAACCTAACTACACCGCCCATTAGTCGCTTCTACGACACGCAGGACATACGAAGTGGGCAATTTTTTTCTCCTACACAATAGGGATATAAGGGATAAGTATGTCTGTAGGATGTTGTCTAGAAGAGGGGTGTGAATATAAGTATGCGTATATGATATGTGGATAAAAGGTGTTGTTTGCTAAGATATTGTTTGGAGGATGAGTTTTGGATACGAAACGCAGACAGAAAGGCGAACATTTGGCATTGGAAATGTCATATCATACCATAAGCAAAGTGGGTATATATATATATTATATATTATAATATAATATATATATATATATATAATATATAATATATATATATTATATATATATTATATATATTATATATATTTATATATATATATATATATACTATATATTATTTGAGTTTTTAATATTATCCAAAATTCTTAATATTGTTCATTATCGGTAAAATATCGGCAATTGCGATATACGGATGACGATTGACGCTTGGAAAAAAATATCGATTTTCCGATGACGAGAGATGAAGATTAATCGTCGCGCATGCACTAATATATTCTATATATTATATATATATATATTATATTTATATATAATATTAGTATATAATAATATATATATATATATATATATTATATGTATATATATATATATTATATATATTATGTAATTTTATATTTATATAATAGTATATATTTATGTATATATATATATATATATATATATATATATATATATATATATATATATAGTATATATATATTATATATATATATATATATATATATATATATATATATATATATATTATATATATATATATATATATATATATATATATATTTATATATATATATATATATACTATATATATTTATATTTATATATTATATATATATATATATATTAACAAACAACACAATAAACAAGACACACAGATACAACCAGGCAGGAGGAATAAAAGGACATTAGTCTAATTTTAACCTCTTGGATCTTGGATATGAGGTACGTTGTTTGTTTATATGTTCTAATTCTTGCTTTTTAATTTAATTTTTTTTTTTTTTTGTCTGGTTTTAACATTTTACCTGTGATTGTTTAATATTAATTTTTTTTAGTTTTCATAAAAAAGCAAAATACTTAGTTCATCCTGTATTTGTATTTCGCCTATAAAAGGGAGTCGTGTCTTTACGTAAGTCGCGCGAAACGTGGTATAAAATATTCTTATGTCTTTGGTAGCCTATGCCTGGTTATCCTTTTCTTTTTAAAAATCCAGTTTCCTAGGAACAGAGCCTGCTCTTCTGCTCTCTCTCTCTTCTCTCTCTTATATATATACTATATATATATATATATATATATATATATATATATATATATATATATATATATATAGTATTATTATATATAATATATTATATATAATTATATTATATAGTATACTTATATATATATATATATATATATATATATTCCCTACTTTATTTGACAATCCCAAGTCCAAACACTGGGTATTGGGACATTTCCCTTATTATAAACTGTTTTTAAATTTCCCTCAACCTGGTTGTTTTAATGTATTCACGGCCGGACTTACCCCGATAGACTAATATATAAAATATTAGTATATATATAAATTATATAATATTATTATATATATATATATATATAATATATATATATATATTATATATTATATATATATATATATATATATATATTCAATGGCAGAAACACGGCTCTAATATCATCAAGTATAAAAGATTCGCAATGTGAAACTCTAAATAAATGAATGACATTCAGTCCACCGTAGTAGCCACTATCAAGAAGTAGTCCTTGAGCAACTTCGAATAGGATGATACACCAAATCACTCAGGGTCATAATAACTCTCCAAGTTGTCCATCCCTTTGTCAATTGTTTGTTGGATGTAACCCATTGAACACTCCACCCGCCTTCGAAACGTCTTCTTTTTCCCGGTATCACATCCAACACAAGAAGAAAAGGCGAGTTTGAGGTCTAGTGGAAGAAAGGCGGTGTTCAACAAAGAACAAATTACAATAAAGATGGCGAATGTTGAAGAAACTAATGAAGAAAAGAAGACTGTGCCCCAAAGCAAGCCGTCAGCTATGTTTTGGCTTTAGCAACACCATTACCAAATGCCGCAAACACTTCAGCGATGATTTATATATTTATATATATATATATATATACTATATATATATTATATATTATATATTATATTATATATAAATATATATATGATATATATATTATATTATATATATCATTTATATAATTATATATATTATATATATATATATATTATATATATATATATATCGTATTACAATTACTATACTGATTACCATATTGAACAAGGCTCCAGAAGAGTGAGAGTTACACATCATCCTAAAAATATGGAACACTTTATAAAAAAAAAAGATAATTACAACTGAGAGAGTTGCCTGCCTCTCGCAACTGTAGAAAAGAGCCATTTTTCTAAGGGTAAAGACTTGGTCGTAATTTTTCATAATTTGCCTAGAATAATTTTGCTTTTCCCTTAAATGTTTGATATCTACTGGTTTGATGTTTCACACTAGTTAATTTTTGTCAACAATATAAATATTTTATAATTTTTCAAACTATATATTTATCTTTAAGATATTATATATTACCTAAAAAAGTAATTCTGCTTTGAAATAAATATATTTCGTACTTTGCATATTCCTTTTTTCTATAACACTAAAAAAAAAAAAAAAAAAAAAAATTCTTCACTCCTGATGATGAACATTTTTTTTTTGAAGTTTGTTTTCCTTTCAGATTGCTTCTTCTTTTTTGCCTGTTTTCATCTTTGTGATGCAAATTTTTTCCAACTTGCACAAACGACTGACGGCCAATAATTTAATATATATAGTAGTATATATACTCTCT
>JABUQX010100349.1:27500-30000 GCA_015478945.1 Trachelipus rathkii
TAATCATCAAGAGCATTGGCATTTAAAACATTAAATATTTACAATCTTAATTAAAATTCTGATAATTGTCTTTTGTACGTGTCTATCAGCGGGAGTATATCAGTTTCTATCTTTGCCATCGATCTTGTGTTCGCGCTTCTCTTCTCATATGCTTTTGCAGGGATGAGTTACGGTCACAAATTTTTAGAGCGTTAAGAATGTTGGTATTTTCTTCTTTTCAAATCACAAAGTTTCTCCAATTACAAAGACCTCAATCTTGCTAGGTTCCTTATAGACACGCACATTTTAATTTCTCTTGAATATATATTTTTTAATTTTGTGAAGAATTCTTTTTAGTAGTGTTTGGGGACACCTGAAACAAGCATTAAATCTTTAGGTATGTATCTTTTAAAAATTGTCATTTGGAAAAGGCACTATTATCTTTATTTTAAAAGATACATACCTATACCAACATTCTTATCTCTAAAATTTTTAGACCGTAATCATCCTCGAAAAGCATAGAGAAGAGAGGAAATGGATCGATGTTGCATAATATAGAGCTGATACTCCGTCATAGACGCTCACAAAAAACAACGATTAAATTTTCTTAATAAGAATGTAAATAATTTTAATGTTTTAAATTCCAATATTCTTGGAATATTAAAAAATTTAATGTTTTAAAATTTTCAAAAATTATTTTATTAAATATCTAAATAACATCACTTAGGTCAATCCAACTATTTTAAAAGCACTTTTGTCCTTATTTTTATTGAGTTTTATTTAAAGCCTGAATGCGGGGAGCTTATGTCCTCTCGAAAGTTATGTTCGTGTTTTTTGTAATTTTTCTTTTGTTTTAATTTTTATGTGAGGATTTATAATAATACTATATTCACACGTTTTTGTGTTTTTCTTGTTTATATATATATATATATATTATATATATTATATATATATATATATATATATATATATATAATATTATTATATATATATATATATTATTATATATATATATATATATATAATATTATATATGATATATATTATATATATATATAATTATATAATAAAAGAGAGAAAGAAAGAGAATGGTTTTGTAGGCAATAAGAGTATTTTTCTTAAAAAGATAGAACTTCCTGACACAACCGCAGTGTGGGCGATTGTTTTAGAGCAGTGACACGCGCGGTTGCGGTGCAGTTGGGTTGTTTGTAGACCAGTGAAACGCGGTTGCGGTTGTCAAAATATGTGCGGTTGCTTCGCATTTGCGGTTTGCGTTGCTCCGGTTGCGGTTTATATATAGTATATATATATATATATATATATATATATATATTTATATATTAATATATATTATTATATATCTATATTATATAATTATATACTATATATATATATATTTATATTATATATTATAATTGAAAGATAGATTACTGAAAGTGAAAAGAAAAATATGATACCTTGAAATCTTCTTCTTTAAGGAATTAAAATTAAGTGACGTTGTTAAAAAAGAAAGGATTAGTTAAATTTTTTTTTAGATTTTTTAATTTCATTTTTTTCAAAAAATGGTTTTTAATTATAAACTATAAAAGATAATAATTTTTTTTCGGTGTGAAAAACAGCTTAAATTCAGTGATTTGAAGAATGGAAAATGAAATATGTGAAATATGAAGGTAAGTAAATGAAGGGAAAATTTTAAAGAACTGAGAGAGAGAGGGAGATATATATATATATATATATATAATTTATAGTATATATATATATATATATATATACTATATATATATATATTATATATATATATATATATATATATATATATATATATATATATATAATATAGATTAAGATATATATATATAGTAAATATATATATATATTTATTATATATATATATATATATATATATATATATTTATTTATTATTATATATATACTTATATATATATATTTATATATATAGTGTATATATAATATATTAATATATATATACATATATTATATAATATATATAGTATTATATCGTAGGTTTGGGCACCCAGTCATTAGGGTAGTCGCTAAGCGCACCTTCCACCTCGAGAAAGTAAAGTCGCGCTAGCGCTCCTCGCACTTATTCAGACGCTTCAAACTCTGCTCTCGCAAGTCTGCAGTCGCACGTCCGCACGTCTCCGCTAATTAAATGTGGAGACTTCACAAAAGATTTTAATTATAAAACTAACTAATAATTGTTATAACCTTAGAAAATTTATTTGATAATATTATTTGAAATTGAATGATAATTTTACAAACTCAAGATTTTTCGCACTTCTCTCAATGTCGTTCTTCAAAGGACAAGAGTTATTCCTTTCATAAGATTAGCTGCTCAAATTAGAAAAGCAGTTTTAAGGCTGACACTTTGCCCTCACAAATATCCCCACCAATACTAATATTCGCTCTACATGCGCAGGAACTAAAGGAGAGGTGTAATTATATTTATGACAAGTTCAACTAAATTCCTGCCTATGCTGAAAGGGAAAGATGTCCT
>JABUQX010100350.1:2500-7500 GCA_015478945.1 Trachelipus rathkii
ATCAAGTTCAACTTTATTTTGGTGCTCACTTCAGATACAAACTGAAATGTGTTAAAAGTAAGTTCTTCAAGATTTGTTTTCATACCCCAACTTTACCTTGAATCTTTTTATTTAAAAACAAAAATATATATATATAGCCAGATAACAGAATAAATGTATATATATATATATATTAGTGTTATTTAGTAACATATATATATATATATATTATATATATATATATATATATATATATATATATACATATATATATATATATATATATATATATATATATATATATATATATATATATATATATATATATATAGCCAGATATACAGTATAGCTTAAATATCCTTACATTCTTACATGCTAAACAACCTGCATAGTACAAAATCTCATAGAAAATCAGATTTTGTCTGTACTGAAGGTATTTCGATTCGAGAATGTTTGGTTTGTAGTATTGCACCATGTCGAGAAGTATGACCAACGACCCTACTAGAAACAGCGGAAACATCTTTGACATTTCTTTCAACATCGACCGAATGACACGGATACTTTGGTAGGAGAATTTGTTGATTACTAACCAAAATATCATCACTAATATCATCAAGAAGAGGTGGGGGGTGATAGGAGTACTCCCCCAGTCTATCAGTTCCATGTAGGAAGTGGCGTTGAGATTGACGTTTAGCTGCCTTTTATCAAAGCAGCGAACTTGCACATTGGTGGAGGAAATTTTCTTTCTTGCTTGAAGAATTTGTTGACATGAAAATCTTCTTATTGTTTCCCGTTCATCTGCAACACCAGCTAGCAACAAGTTTTCTGGATGACAAAAATAGGAGTTGTTTAGGAGCACTGGAGAAATGATGTTCTGATCCTCAGGAGAAAGTTTTTGATACTGTGATACCATAAAGTGAAAATTCTTTGCACCATCTTGACAGAAGGGATGGGAGCGGATATAGAACCATATGGGGGCATAGAAGTTCAGTACGAATCGTACCAAACGCCTCAGATCATCAGATGCGGATTCTGTTGAAACGTACAATCGAAGCAGTCTGTTAGCTTTAGTTAGCCACCTTGCATGGCTTAAGGCACCCGGCTGTGCAGTTTTCAAATACCGCATATTATTATGATCTGCATTTTGTACCCCTTGCTGAATTAATAAACAGATTTTTAGTAAATACAGCTGGTCAGAACTTAGATCTTTCGTAACTGTTTCAGGAACATCAACTACAGAGCCTGGAATTGGTTGAAAATTAATGATGGGTTTGGTCTGAGGATCAAATGAGAGCAGTTTGGTTATAGGTCCTTCATGTGACGATGGGCCAGTTGTCTTCCCATCAACAACACTAAATAACTTCCTGAGTGGCAGTTCATTAAAATGCAACATGCATATGAGCCATTGAAGTGGTCTTTTAAGATGTAACTCCAACAGTGTGATTATTCCATTCTTGTTACCCGTATTCACAGGAGTTCCATCGCAAATCACTGCTCTTAAAGTCTCTGTAGATCTTGTTCGTTCAATAATACCCAGAATTTCATTAAATACATCTCGAGATCTTCCTGAGTTAGGACTAACGTGATCGATGTAACATGCATCTGGAAATGACACTAGCACGTAATGTTCTTCTCTAACTTTTCTACGCACACCTCCAGTATCGACAAGTGTTTCATCTATTTTTCCATCGAAACCAATGCAGACCATACCTCTGTGTTGCAGCAAATGCTCCTCTGACTGTTTGTCTCTCCAGTATTTTCTTTGGCGTTGTAACTTACTTGGATCAACAACGTTTTTTGGTGACAGAAGTCCGAGGTCCTTGAGGGCAGCATTAACTATGAGACATGCATCTCTATTGCTCACATTTGTCCTCTCTAATGCTTTACACAACTCAGGATACTGGTTTCTATTTTGAGGGTGACATTCTTCCATTTCTTCTGATTCTAAGGAAAATGATTCTTCTAGCACATCACTCTCACTGCCTGATAATTCAACTGAACTTACACATTTTTGCGTATCTTTGTGTCTCATCTTACTTTCAAATGTCAACCGTTTCCTTTTCCTTTCCTGAAGTTTCATGTTTTTCTCTGTTCTTTCCTTGTCCACCTTTCCTATTATCATGCGTCTTGAAGTGTTTTGATCAAGCCAAAATTGCCATTCCAATACAGGGATTTTCTTTTCATTGGGACATTGACATTGATTACGTTCAACTATACCATTATGAACACACTTGCACGCGCTAATGTCGAAGAGACGAGAAAATGATTTTATTTTATCTTGATATGTTAGAGAAGAGCCAATCGGTGTATATTTTTTTTCCTGATTTGAGTTATAAATTTCATATATATATATATATATACATATATATATATATATATATAGTATATATATATATGTTATTATTATTATATATATATATATAACATAGATATTATTATTATTATCTATTTAATATATATATATATATATATATATATATATATATATATATATATATATATATATATATATATATATATATATATATATATATATATATATATATATATATATATATGTATTTATATATATTTATATACATATATATATATATATATATATATATATATATATGGTATATATATATATATATAAGTATATATATAGTATATATATATATATATAGGCTGGGGTATATACACCTTCGGCATTGGCACTGGTACTGCACTGCACCAGCTGTAGCAGCACCAGCACCGCACCGCACCACGAGTTTTTGAACTTGGGCGCAACTGCACCGCACCGTACCGTAATTCGGCAGAAAACGCTGGTTTGCGCACTGCAATCGCACCAGCAAAGTTGCAATCACAACCGCACCACCCTTACTATAGCCACCGTGACTCGTACAACCGTAGTAGCTGGGTTGGTTGAACCAGAAGAATAACAAAGAATCTGAGGTTTCTATCACCGATTTTACTTGCCTCTCACAACACATAATTATTCATGACATATATATAGTATATATATTATGCATAGTATATATATATATGTTATATATATATATATATATATATATATATATATATATGTATATATATATATATATATATATATATATATATATATATATATAATTAAATTATATAAATTTTACTATATATATATATATATATATATATATATATATATATATATATATATATATATATATATATATATATATATATATATATATATATATATATATATATATATATATATATATCCTGTAGGATTTGTTATAACCTAAACTGCAATTTTACCATATATATATATATATATATATATTATATATATATGTACATATATATATATATATATATACATATATATATATATATACATATATATACATAAATACATATATATATTATTATTATTATATATATATATATTATTATATTATATATATATATATTATATTATTATTATTATATATATATATTATATTATATTTATTATTATATATATATATATATATATATATATATATATAGTATATATATATATGTATATATATATATATATATATCCTGTAGATATTTTAGATACCAAACCTGCAATTTTAATATATATATATATATACATATATATATATATATATATATATATAGTTATTATTAATATATTATATATATATATATATATATATATATATATATATATATATATATATGAAAGCATAAAGGTTATATATATACTTGAGTTAGACTTGATAAAGTATTTCAGTTATAAAGAGAATTTAGATTTCTATTTATAAATATTAATTTTTCAACACTTTTCGAATTAAGTCTTGTTCTTCGATCGGTTATTAGATCGCCGGCTTTTGAGAATAGTCTTTCATTTTCAACCGATGTTGCTGGGATAGCAAGAAAATCTTTAGCTACTTTACTAAGTATTGGGAACAAAGCCTCCTTTTCCTTCCAAAATGTTAAAATGTCGAAATCAATTGTTCTTATAGTCTTGTCCTTTTGATAATATTTCTTGTAATGTTCAAGTTCATTATATAGAGATGAATCTACAGATGATTCACTATCGCAGTCACTATCGCTAGACTTTGTAAGTAAATTGTCAAACATTGATATACGAGATGTCTTTGAAATATTTATATCATGGCTCAAAGTTTTCGAAGAAAATGGTCTTAGATCTCGCTTTCGTAGTTTAGTTGGTGATTCTACAGTAACGTCCGGTTCCGGGATTTTCATATTTTCCTTTAAAAAAGTTTCTATACCATTAATAATAATTCCCAAGTCAGAATCAGAAAATATTTTTTTCTTAAATTTTGGGTCCAAGTATGTTGACATAAGACAAATTGGGTTTTGAACGTAGGGGATTAGTCTTTGATTAACTTCATTTTGGATTTGTTCTTTAGCCTTTTCTGTTTCTTCATGCAAATATTCTATTGCTGATAACTGAGAGCTTATAGCATAAACAGTTGGAACAATTATCGAAGATGTAGGATATTTACTTCCACACAAAATTTGCGATGCTTCTTTGAAAGGTCTCAGAATTTCTTGCAAATTCTCTAAAATTATTTTTTCATTTGGTTTTATAGCCAGGGATGGAAGTTTTAACTTCAAAGCTGCAATTTCTAACTGCTCTGCTTGACTGACAGCTTCGTCTATCATAGGTAATGAACTATTCCATCTTGTTTTACAATCTCTCGTAATTTTGTTTGAATTATGTGAAGTATTTTTTTCTGATTTATAGATTGCTTTGTAATCATTCCAAATTTTTGGAAATCTTTTGAATAACGTTGCAATATTTCGAACTTTATCAACAATGTTTGATGTAAATGTTGAATTTTGTGGTTTTGGAAATAAAACGGGATCAATACAAAGGTTTATAGTATGTGCAATGCAAGGTAATCTTTTTATATTCAATTTCTGACATGCTTTAATAACATTTATTCCATTATAAGTAACAGCAAAGGAAGGCATTCTAAATTTAAGTTCTTGAAAACACTTTGATATTGAAGCACTTATGTTATCACCTGTATGAGATT
>JABUQX010100350.1:12500-17500 GCA_015478945.1 Trachelipus rathkii
AAATAAAGAAGTTGGTAGAGGCATAAGGTGGATAAAGTACGCCATGGTAGGCCGGTATATCTCCAAAAAGCACAAGAGAGTATACAAGGCATAGCTTCAAATATTTGCTGCAGGATTGAAATACCCGAAAAAATCTGACAGAGTTAGGATCCCAATTTACGTAGTGGATTGTATAATGAAGTGTCTAGGTGAAGAGCAACAACGGACCATGAATTGTATGAGAGGAAGTATCAGATTGTATTCTTGAAAAGTCTCAAAAGACAGAACTAACAGGACAAGGGCCGACAAGGGCAAGATGAAGAAGACTACTGAAAAAATCCCCAAGAATTATATAAAAAGCAATTATCTGCGTTTTTGAATTACAGGAAAAACTAAGTGAAACAAAGAAGAATGGATAGTAACAGATATTGCAGACAAATAGGAAATGAGGAAGACGACAAAATAGATAAAAGCTGAGTTACTCGACAAAGAGCTAATTGTTAGAAACTAGCTTGGCAACTTGCTGTTGAAACACACCTGTAGCGGAAGAATTCATAAGTAGGAAACCTGAGGATATTGGAGGATGCCTACCACAACGGATACCTGAGAAAGAGGGAATTTTACAACACAGTGAATCTCAACTGATATAGCATGCTATAAGTAGGACTTAGACAAGGTAAGGGCAATAATATAGTCAATCTTTTATTAGAATTTATTATAGAATGAATGTAGAAATGCCAGCTATTATTTATTCAGGATTCCAGTATTGTACTCAGATAAGAATATAAATTAGAGGATTCAACCTGAAGTTTTAAACAAGAGGAGTGGTATCCACAGTTGGTTGTGTAACCCACCAAACAGTAAAATTAAGAATCTCTCATCATATCAATTATGTCTATGACTTTATTTGGTAGAAAGGTTAAAAGAAGGTACGATTTGGAATGCCATTTTTGATTCAAAAAACAAAATAAAATAGATGTGTGAGATGTGGTTCATTTACAAGGCAGGAGAATGGTACAAAGAACAAATTATTTTTAAGTGAAAGATCCGAATTGTGGGGAGGACCAAAATAACCTTACCAGTGCATACCACAGAAGAGGTCACTGATCACAACAAGTCACATTGGATTCCGGGTGAAAGCAGGTTAGAAACTCACAACAGATTAGCCTAGAGAAAGGAAGATACTAACATATCAAACCAGAAGAATTACTGGTCAAGGAAACAATAATCGAAGAGGATACAATAAACAAGTTTGTATAAAAATTACCTAGATTGTAAATGGAAAATCACAAAAAAGAAGAAATATATTAATCAGAAAAACTTATACTTCAAGACAATTAAGATTAGGAAAAGGAGAAAAAATAGGAATAGCCCATCTAGTATTAATGAAGATAACCTGCAAAAATATGAAAACAGAGGATGGTGCAGTAAATACAATGGTAATGAGAAACAGGAAGACAAGGAATCATTGGAGGAAGAATGGAAGAAGAAAATATTAGAAAAGGAATACATTTATGGAAGAACTGAAATAGAATTAAAGAAAATAATAGAAGCTCCAGGTGTAAAGTAGAGTGTTTAGTAAAAGTGATTCAGATGTACCTGTAAACATTTATGACAATAATCTGTTATGTGATAATGGCTATCATTACGCTCCAGAACTGTCAAAGGGCGTAAGATCTCCAGACTCAAAGGACAAACAGTAGACTGTTCAAAGCTCAGGAGCTTTTTGTGTCTGAAGGACATTGTGAGCCATGTGCTGCTTAATGAGCTTCCAGTGGTACCAGTCAGGAAGAAGGATGTAACTACCTCACCAAGTATGAGTATAGACGCTAAATAAGGTAACAGAGAGATAGGTTCCTAATGGCTAGTTTATCATGAAACGATCTTTCAAAGCTGTGGTGAAAGATATACTTGGCTTGGGATTTGTGGTGGTACTACCAAATGGTTAAAAGAGAAATAGGCAGACTTTACTGTATTTCTATAAAGTTAGTAACAGTACAGATTTAAAGACTGAGCTGGATTAAAAATGGACTCAGCAGCATTTAGAGAGATGCAGAGGTAGATACTTCCACAGGATTCATGTTATGTGTAGGTATAAGTGATGGTCCTCTTTGATTTGTGCTGAATTGAAAACATTTACTACTGATTGAACAGGTTCTCAAACGGTTTTCTGAAACAAACGTTAATATCAAAATCAGTAAGTGCAGCTGGTCTCCAAAAGGGAAGAAATTTTTAGGCTTATCTGCAGAACCAAGAAAGCTTCAGAATTCATGAATCAGGTGGATAAATTGGAAAGACCGCCAGCTGTGGAGAGAATCCAGACGCACCATGAATGATAAACTTCCAGTGAACGTTTATTAAAAACTGTTCAGGAGTGGCAGCACCCCTTAGTGCTTTAACAGGAGGAAAAAGGAAGGATAAGATCGAATGGACAGAAGAAAGGATTCAGGCTTTCGAAAGCTTAAAAAGAAGTAATGAAAGATTTAGTAGAGCCAGGTCTCCAAGATTTTACGGAAGGCAGTAAAAATTAGAACCTCTATGTAGACGCAAGGGGATTCGGCAAGGGTGCAGGTCTATGCCCGGAGCAGGAAATCTGGGTATTACTAGCGGATGTCCAAGCGTCACTCATTCAGAAGAAAGGAGAACATGCATCTTTTAGTGGTTTACTAGGGTTATTAGATGGTGAAATCAAGATTTCCGCCTTTTTGCTGGGTCAGGAGTTTATATTATACACAGACCACCGCCCACTGGTGTACCTCCACACAATGAAGTTGGTAGATAGTAAGTTGGCTCGTGTCCTGGATGACTTAGCGAATGCAGCCCAAACTATTATCCAGGAAAGGACAATGTCTGCAAGAAGACATATCCTAAGCAAGCAAGAACGAGGATAAGCTTAACGAAAATCCAGATATGGCCCATCAGCGATTAAATAATAAGGTTAGTGCCATGAGGCGCGGATTCCTTTGTTTTTGAGCTTAGATGGAATTTGTAGCAAGGGAAACGACTATAAGAATTAAACAGGAATTGAGAGAAAGTTTTATTAGAGGCTTTTATTAAACAATAGATAGTTGTATGGGTTGGACAAGAAACCTAAATTTTGGAAATGTTTAAAACCATCATATCCCAGAGAACCACTCCCGGAGGTATTACTGGCAGCCGGTGATTGGGTTTAACCGGCATTTGGCATAGCATCGAATACCAAGTTACGCCCAGTTATTTATAGTGGGACCCAAAGTGCTAAAACGTTAAGGTGTACATACATTCACTTACAAGTACATGATGGCCCATTTTAACCCATTAAAGGACAATAGTACATTTGATGCAAACAAGGATGACACCATAAAAGATGAACTGGCAGTTGAGGAAAAAGAAGTACCATCTGAAGAGGAAAATGAAAAATACCTGGACAGTGAAGAAAGTGAGGAAGATAATTTATTACAACATACACCAGAGGAAAGGATTAAAGAGTAAACTTATTGATGGAAAGAGGTACAACTGATCTCGGTTAAGGTTGCAACAATAAGATAACAAAGGAGTTGCGCAATGCAGGACATTCTTTTGGTGAAACCTCTTTAGGTGGTGGACTTTTTGGATACAAGGATCAGGTATCAGCTTGGTTCAAGAAAAAGTTGTCAAAGGACTTGGAATTATTTGGGCATATTTTTAAGGAAATGGAATGTGATATACATTGAACGGAATTTACCACCAAAATTGTTTGAAATGATACAACTGCGGTAGCCATAAGGATAGACACACGCTACCGGAAGACAGTGTTGCCATTAGTAGTCGTTAAGGATGGGTTCATTCCAGCATGCTTTCTTCCTTGGAATGAATTACCTAGTAGAAACAGAAGCGATTTTGGACTTTGGGAAAGGCATCATCCGGCACAGGGGATGATGAAGATCAGGTATTGATGGCTTTCTCATTGATGTATATAATGTCATAGTGAATGATAATGATAGGATTAACTATATTATAACATTAAACGAGATAATTACATTACAGGAAAGGTCCAAGGTGATAAAAAAATTAAAGGAGAAGGTTAGGAATAAAAAACAAATTCTTAAATCGGATGTATTACTAAAGGAATTCCATAGGTATAAGGAAGATCTACTAATGAATAATACTATACTGGTTAAAAGGATGAAGGGCGGTAAATTTTGCGCAGTAATAGAGTTCTAACAAATGGTCAGTAATCTGTTGGTGGATCAACACCGAAATATTTTCTTATATAGGTCAAGGAAAACTGACAAACTTGATAGCAAGATATGTATGGCATCCGAAAGGTCATACAATTCAGGAAGTATGTAGGACATGCCCAAAGTGTCAATTGTATAAGATTGACCACCAGGTGATATTTCCGCCAATCTGGAAAATAGAGGTCAAAAACCCTTTCGAACTGGTCTCAATCGATGTCATGGCTATGCCGAGAACAAGAAGAGGAAATATTGCTTGCTTAGTGGCTGTGGACCACTGTAGCAAATGGGTCACGGTCAGACCACTAAAGGACAAATCGGCCAGAAGTGTTGCAGGGGCATTCGAAGACCAAATGTTACCAACATTTTTGACGCCTCCATACAAGGTTTTAACGGATAATGAGGTGGAATTCCGAAGTAACAGGTTCAGGGAGATGCTCCAGAAATATAACATCGACCATATATTCAGCAGCCCATATAAGCCATCATCAAACGGGGCAGTCGAACGCACAAATCGCACATTTGCATAGTTCCTAAAAAAACACAGCAACAAAGGATCGGGAATGGGACGATTGTTTACCCAGGGTGGTCATAATATATAATAATACGAAGCACTCTGAACTTGGGATGACACCGGCTTAGAAGTTACTGATTCAAACACACAAAGAGGGAAAGGTATTACCAATCTCTATGAATGAACAAGGTAAATGGAAGGAGGGACACCCAAACTGGCTACCCTATGCAATAGGAGTCAAGGTCAAACGAAAAACTATTTCAGCAGATTGGTCCTTGGAGAAGAAACTGAGTGAAAGATACGAAGGTCCT
>JABUQX010100351.1:10000-22500 GCA_015478945.1 Trachelipus rathkii
TTACACATGTATATAAAAAATATATATAATATAAATAATAATAATTAGATAATATAATAATAGTAGAAAAAATCTTACTAATAATTTTTAAAAAATAATGAAATACTAATAATTACTTATTAAACATAATATACAATATATAGAAATAATGAATAATATTATGAGATTATAATAATATAATAATAATTAATAAGAGAATGATAATAATATAATAAAATAATAAATATTAATAATAATAAATAATAATAATAATATATTAATAAAAATATATAATAATGAATTAAAATAAATAAATAAAATAAAAATGATTATGATAAGCAATAATGAAATTTGCATATATACAAATGATAATGATTATCAAAGATTAATAAAGATAATTTATAATGATATGATAATGATAATGATAATTAGAATTAGAATAATAAACGACTTTCATTATTAAAATTTTGAGTAATTTTTCAATACAATAAAGCTATTACTACACATTCTCACTCACACATACACAAATATAATAATTAATTATATATATAATAGAGATATATATATATAATATATATATATATTATAATTATATTATTCTATATTAATATATAATATAGTATATATTAAATTTGCATATATACAAGCACATTGTATTACCTGTATATATATCAGTAAATATATATATATATATATATATATCATATATATATAAGTTAAATATATATTATATATATATATATAAGTATATATATGATATATATATAATATATATATTGTATAGTATATATATATATATATTAATATAATATAATTATATATATATATTATATTATTATATATATATATATATAATATAGAATATATTATTTTATATTAATATATATATTATATTAATATAATAATACTAGTATATATATTAATATAGTTTAATGATAATAAAATATAATATATAAGTAATCGTATTGTACATATTAATATATATATATATATATATATATATATAATATTAGTATATATAATATATATAATTGTATATTATTATATATTATATATATATTAATTATATATAAGTATTAATATATAATAGTATATATAATATATTGATATATAATTATAATATATAATATAATTATATATATGAGTATATATATATATGATATAATAGTATATACTATATAGTTAACAGTATTACTAGCAACTCAATCAGGCCTCACTCCGAAATTCAAGTCATGTTAATATATACAATTTTTTAAATGTGTAAAGAAAGGTTTTATCTTAGCGGAAAGAATATAAGGAAATATCGATACTACCTTTTTATATTATGGCGAATTAATCGATTATAGATTTATAGTATCGATATGTTTAATTATCGAATTTCCTTTAAAATAGAATGTAGATCAAATATCATTTATTTTGTATCCTTATGTTTATATTCACTAAAGAACTTAAAAATATCGATAAATATTTATTAGATATTTTATTATTTCCTTCACTTATTTGGATAACTCAGAATATTTAGAGGCTGGTGTCTGCTATTATAATATAATAATATATATATATATATATATATATTAGTATATATATATACATATATAATATATATATATATATATATATATATATATAGTATATATATAGTATATAATAGATATTATATATATATATATTTATATATATAATATTATATAGGTATTATATCTAATATTATAGTATATATAATATATAGTATAATAATATATATTACTATATATATAAGTATACTATATATATTATATATATATATAATATATAGGGTATATTATATATATATATATTATTATTATATTATAAGTATAGTATATATATATATTATATATTAAAGTACATATAATATATATATATATATATATATAGTTGATTATATAATATATTTAATATTTAGCTAAGTATATAAATTAACACATTCTTGGCTCATATATTGCCCTATATATGGGATACGTGAAAGATATAATGTATTAGTAGAATAAGAAATATTAATAGTAATTAATTATAAAGGTGAGCTTAAACCATAGTAGAGTTTGAACTCAAGCAAACGACTCCAAAATACTATACTAATATACTATTACGGTTAATGAAATAATAGATATTTGAAAGAAGTTTATATAAGGTAATGAGACAGGTCAGTTTTGTAAACATTGATAATACATTGATCTAAATTGTATAGAATAAATATAATACTCATACATAGAAGATATGCAGAAATATATATATGTAATATACTTATATATAATATTTAAATAATATTATAATAGATAAATATAATTATAAACTATTAATATTAAACTATATTTGTGTGTGTGTGTGTCAATATCTGAAATTATAAGGTATGGTAAAAATATGACCCAAATAACAAAAAAAAAACATTACTTATAACAATATAAACAAAAAAGAAACTAACAAAAAAAAAAAAACTAAACAAAAACAATAAAATGGTACAAAAACAAAAACAAAAATAAAAACAACGAGAGAAAAACTATCGATTTAACCTCTCCCCTAAACCCTCCCTTAAAACTCTCAAAAAAAAAGTAACTCCCATTTGGTCTTAATTTCTATTGTCGTTGCCTTTACCCTTCGAGATATTTTTTCAAAAAAACAAAAAAAAAATAAAAAAAAAAAAAAATTCTTGCATTCGTTGTCATAACTTTAATTATAAGCTAACGTTTGGACCAAATAACAGACTATATAATGTCTGTAATTTTCAGACTAAGACCGTTACAGAGATTATTAGTTGTCTGTTCTTTAAAAATAAAGGAATTTTATAATATATATATATTAATATATATATAATATAATATATATAATATAATATATATATAATATCTATGTATATCATATATACTAGTATAAGTATATAGTATATATATGATATTATATATATATATATATAGGTATATATAATATATATTATTAATATATAGTATATATATAGAGAGAGAGAGAGAGGGCAGAGACGCAGAGGGTGAGTGAAGTGAGTGAGTGAGTGTAGGAGTGAGATGTTGAGTTGTAGTGACGTGAGTGGTGAGTGAGTGATGAGAAGAGTATTGTATGTTGAGAGATGAAGAGAGGAGAGAGGAGAAGAGGAGAGAGGTATGAATAGAGAGAGAGAGAGAGAGATTTTCTTTATAAGTTATGTACTCGCTCCATCTACGTACTCGCACCAATAGTATAGCAGTAACTCGATATATCTACATATATCCAAGTATTAGACACCGTAAAACTATATTGAGACCAGATACATTAATCTATATATAGTCTTCCATAGTAGGCATATAATTTATCGTTTACACTACATACTCGTATCGATAATTATTTAATATTTTTTAATTAAACTTAAATACTAGTAATTATGTCATTAATGAATATCCTTGTCAGTAATCAGAATATCATATGCGATTAGATGTGCAATAGCACATCAGATCGTGAGAGATAGTACTAAATTTAAACGTTGAAACATTTATACTCCATAACACTCGCACAAACTGATATATGTATATATATATATATATATATATATTTAATATATATATTATATAATATTAATATATATATTAATATATTATATTTAATATATTATAATAATTAGTAGTATTATTATATATAAATATATATTATGATATATACTATATAGTATATTAAATAAATTGAGATTGAATGCCTAATTAAATAGTTCTTATCCTTATATTAAATAGGAAGAAACATTATACTTATTTAATAACCTCTTAATAATACGAGTTGAATGTTTAAATATCTAAATTATATCAAGAAATTTTATAAAGGAATATTAGATACTATTACGTGTTAAATAAATTCTTGCCTATAATTTTTGATATTAAAATTGGCAACCTATCTTATTAACAGAGTATAGAAAGTAGTAGTAGTTGTAGATAAGGTAGATAAAGTACATATTTTAATTAAGGCAATTATCAATCTTAATATTCATTACTACTGATGTCTAAGTCTATATACCGTATTATATAAATATTATATGTATTATATTAATATATATTATATATAATATTATATGATATATATATATAATATAATAAATATATATATATTAATATTATTATATATAATATATTAATTATATATAATATATATATAGTGTCATATATAATATATATATATATTAAGGTATATATAATAATATATATATATATAGTTACTTAATATGTGTGTGTGTGTGTGTGTGTGTGTGTGTGGGTTTGTGAGGGTGTGTTTGTGTGATTCGTTCTTTAAAGAAAATTTTGGACTGTGAAATAGATGGTGTAATGCTTCGCCACTGCGAGAGATGCTCTGACGTTTCGCACCTTCGGGTTCTGTCCTGTGGTGAGTTCCCGCTCTTTACTTTGGGACCTTGGAGAGCTCTTCGTACTTGCATTGTTTAGTGGTCCTCTAGAATTTCTACACTTGCTTTAGGCTGTATCCTATAATCTGCTTATGGGAATTTCCTTCCTAATACTCTGTTCCCTAGTAAACATCTTCGTCCACATATACAAAATCACATATTTGATAGTCAGTACGAATCACTTAGAGACTAAGAGGTGAGAGTGGGGGGGTGTCGTTGCTATAATCATGTACAAATTCTCGACAAGGAAGGGTGCTGCTATACTACTATTGACTGAGGTGGCTGTTGACCTCCTCATTGATTTGGATGTTTAGAGTTTTAAGTACATTTTAATTATGATCAAGGGTAAGCACTTTGATTCCTCCCGTGAAAACTTATGTTTACGCACCATTAGATTATAACACCGTATCTGTATGTCAGTTTTGTCAAGAGTCCGATAAGGCGAAGTATGTGAACTTCCAAAAGAGTTTCTTAAGAGAATCTGGCTTGGACTGGTGAAAGAGTAGACTCCTCAATCTGTCCGTATCAGTCTCGCTATAATGATATAGTTGTTTTTTAGTGAGTTATGTTCTTTTACCACATGAGTGGTCTGAAATGTTATTTGGGGCCTTGTCCCTCATACTATGTATTGGTTAATCATTTCGGCAATCTCGATGGATGAGAATCTGCCTTTCTCATCGTCTTGGAGGCTTTCGCACCTCAAATTCAATGAACAGTGATATATTATTCCCTTGTAATCATAAATGGAGGTAAGCACTACAAAATCTTTAATGCATCACAAACATATCCCCTAAATATGCCCTAATTGTTCTCCAAATGGGATTCTGGACATCATTTATAACAAACTTTCAGAATGACACTCACCAATTACAGGAAGATACTAAGTTTCAAATTGGTGGAAAAATATAAATGACTGCAAGAAACAAGGAATGGTCAAAATGCCATACTAAAACCCAATGACAACAAAGTCCATTTCCTGAAACAATCCGATTTGGATTGGGAGATTGTAATGAAGATGGGGGTTCGTAACAAAAGATCTTTAATATTGCGATGTTTGGAAGCCTTCTGGCATTCTCACTTATCTATTATTTATCTAATCCTATATAAGAATCTCATCCGCGTAAAAATGGCTCCAGTACGAACCTCATATATATAGTATCATATTACGTAGCGCACCATTAGAGATAATTGAATATTTAATTGCATACTACTTAAGTGATATATGAGGTATATATATATATATATAATATATATATATATATTATATATAATATATATATATAATATATATAATATATATTATAATATGAATATATACTATATCAACCGAGTAAAAAAGCTCTCATATAGTAATATTTATATAATATATATATATATATAATTATATACTATATATATATACTTAATATATATATTATAACTATATATAAGTAATGCATTTTTCGGTCGGAATCTTTCTCCTGTAAATTGTTTTGAGGGAAAGAGATAAAAATTTGGTTATTTTTTAATTTTTTCTATATTCTTATAATGAAAGCAAAATCTACAAACACTGACATGTGCCAGAGTGCGTGTTTTTTTAACAATGGCAAAGTAAAATAAATTATATATTATAAAAATATATTAAGTTGCAAACAAGTAAGGTTTATGTTGAACTATCGTTTAGTTTACATAGATTTAACTTTAATGTTTCTTTAATTAGCTTCTTCAACCGTTTGAGGCGACTGGCAACTTTATCTTAATGCTATTGGTTAAAAAAACCTTCTAAAGTGGGAAAATACAAAATTTAATAAATATACCTTTTTCGGTGAAAGATCGCACTGAATAACATATATATAATATATATACTATTATATCTATATATATATATTATATATATATAATTATATATATATATATATATATTATATATATAATATTAAATATATTTAACTATATAATATTATTATATATTATATATATAATATAAAATTTTGATAAATGTGAGCTTGCGAAAAAAATTAGTTGTAGTGGAGAAGCCACTAAATTTTTAGCCTCACCACTATTCCAGACCTGAACATTATTGCATTTATTTTATTACATACAAGATAATCATATACAGCTATAATAAACCTGCATAATCATTCACAAAAGCTCATACACACACGCGTACATTTGTATAAATGTATATATCCGCTTTAGAACGACCAATAAAAATAAATAAAAAAAAACCACAAGGTTTCTTCTAAGCTCGAAATGCAGTTTTGCCTAAATGGTCAAAAAATATATATATACAGGCAAAGTCATTTTTTTATTACTTTTTTTAATTTTTATTTTATTTATTTTATTTTTTTTGTTATTTGATACTAGGACTGTTACTTGGTGTACGGACGAATACACGTTCTTCAAATACACACATAGGGACGTACGCCTTTATGTAGAGACATCACGAAATCAATTAAAAATGGCAGTATGCCAAAGTTATTCAACCAACAAATAAATAAATATATATATATATATTATTATATAGATATCAAAATTTAAAAATCTTTATTCATTTAAAAACTATACATACAAACATTTGTACTATGTCAATTTATTAATTTATCTATTAATTTAATTATATATAATATATATATACTATATATATATTATATATTATACTATATATATATATATATATATATATTATATATTCTATCTGTTGCTTAATCTCCTATCCACTATTTGGCAAATAACTTCAACATATCCTACTTCATTTATTTTGAAACTCAACATACACAAAAACAAATAAATGACACTATGGTGGTAACTTTGGAGCCATTGCCCAATGATATTTTTCTAATTATAGAAAATAAAAAATATTGCTATTTTCAATCATTCAAAAACTCAATTTCTTTTATCTATCCACTCGATGCATCTTTATACACTAATAATAATCCCTTGTCGAAAACACCAAAAATCACACTTTCTTCTGTTCTTAATATACATATTAATATTTCCTTCTTCGTGATTTCTTTCATAATTTTCTAAAGGATCTCTTCTTCAGAAGCTCATCACACAACCCAACTACCTGCACTCTTTTGGGGTATTGCTTGCCCTTGAATTACTTATCTGGGGTGGTTCACAACCTCACAGGTGAAAACTACTTTCCTCGACTCTTTGATCGCATAACTCCCACCATGAGGAAAACGTGTGCTTTGTTTTCCCACTCAGTCTTATATTTCTCCTCAATCAAACACTTACATACTGGTAGGGGTGTGTAACACACTTCTCTCCTTCTATTTTCCTAACGTACACTCTTTCAAGACCCGTCTATCGGAAATGTCCCTTATATATAACCTATATAACGCACATTATTTGGTTGTTTATTGTGTGTGGGTTAGAAGATTTATCTATTTATTATACAGTTCAATTAGTTCCCATTTTTCCCATCCTTAGTGTATCGTGTAGTCCTGATATCAAGAATATAATATATATTATTTATACTATATATAATATATATATATATATAGTATAGTATCTATATATATATTATATATATATTATATAATATATATAATATATTATATATATTATATATTTATATATATATATATCACAACTCTATAGGAAAAATTAAATCATAAATTTAAATTCTTTCATTAATTATTTAATTATTTTATATTATTATAATAAAGATAAAATAAAAAAAATAAAAGATTAATAATAATAATAATAATAATAATAATAATAATAATAATAATATTAATAATTAATAATATAACTAATAATAATAATAATGAATAATATAATAATAATAATAATAATAATAATAATAAAATAATAATAATATAATAATATATAATAATAATAATAATAATAATAATAATATATATAATAAATAATAAATAATAAATATAAATAATATAATAAATAATAAATAATAAATAATAAATAATAAAAATAATAATAATAAATATAATAATAATAATAATAATAATAATAATAATAATAATAATAATAATAATAATAATAATAATAATAATAATAATAATAATAATTCAATAATATAATATATTAATAATACTAATAATAATAAAATAATAATAATATTAATAAATAATAATAATATAATAATAATAATATAATAATAATAATAATAATAATAATTAATAATAATAATAAATAATAATAATAATAATAATAATAATAATAATAATAATAATAATAATTAATAATAATAATAATAATAATAATAATAATAATGGAATCGTGAATTCTTCAATAAAATTTTTGTTACAATTTAATGCAAATTACTTTAAAAATTAATATTATCTTTTAATAACATTTAATTTCCATTATAAAGAAGACAATTTACTAAATAATTACACACTAAATTATTATCATTATATATATATATATACTATATACTATATATATATATACTATATATAATTATATCATATGTATATATATATATTTTATATATCTATATATATATATACTATATTATTATATATATATAATATATTTTATTTATATATAACACGTATATATTTGTACATTTATAATTAATATATAATATTATATATATATATATTTACATATATATATATATATATATATATATTATATATATATATATATATATATATATATATATTATATATATATATACTGTATATATATGTGCGTGTGTAGGTGTTGTGTGTGTGTGTTTTGATTGCAAAAGTGTGCTACGTTCAATTTTCCCACTTTAATTTTAGAATTTTATTATTTAAGAGATTAGGTCAAATATAATTAACAAAAGTTTTATTTATATTTCCTTCCTCAATTAATAAACCTAATCTATAAGGACCTAAATTTCGTTTTTGATAAAATTCCTTTTTTAAGATACAATTTTTCCTCACCTAATTGTGGCGACTCCCCCTGAGGGGGTAAACAAATCACCCAGCAACATTAAACACCGCTATCGTGGCTAAATCATTAGGGCGACAGAGTCGCATGGCAATTGTCCTGGTGGGATCGATCCTAGTCCGGATCCTAGTAGAAATTACCTAGAGTAGTTTCCCCTCCTTGAATAGGGCTATGCCCGTGAGGTGTGAACTTTTAAAAAAAACACATTGAATAGGCCTTTAATACTGATTTAGGGGGCTCGAGCCCGAGAGAACCCCGACTCCTGATAGCTATGCGGTCTACTCTAGGGTGTTCGTTAGATACAAGGAAACGTTTCTGGTTCAATTACAAAATTGTACTAATTAAATCATATGATAATTCAATAATGTACAGATTGAGAAATTAGTTCCTGAACAGTTTTCTTTTCAAATAATTTAATCATATGAAATTATGTTGGCAACCATGATGCAAACTATAATATTGCCATGACAACGTGAGTTGCTAGGTAAGTTTTATTCTTTATTGTTCATGGCAACACAATAGTTTTGCATCATGGTTGCAACATAAATTAAAATAAGGAGAAATATTTGGAAATGAAAAAACTGTTACAGGACTATTTCATTCCAATGTCTTTGATGTTGTTGGTTTCAGAGATGTTATTATGTTTCAGTATCTTAAAATTAATTATTATATTCATTACATGAAATATTCATTATTGTTTTCAATAAATATGATTTATTACCTTTATTATTTTCATATTTATTACCTGAAATATTCATTATTGAATTCAAGAAATAATTATCTTAATCATATTCATATTCATTATGGTATTGGGTTGGCCGAGCACCGAAGTTTTGCGGAGCACACCGCACCGCACCAGAGTAAGCACACCACACCGCACCGCTCCAAAAGTCATTTTTTGTGGAACCGCACTCTAATGTTTCAATGCGATCGCGCTCGCATTCCACGCAACCGCACCGCTCCGCACCACGCACACCACCACAGCCGCACCGCACCGCACCGCACTGCGCACCGCACCGCACCGACCGCCACTGCACCAGGTACACCGATTTGTGTGGCGCACGCGCACCGTCACCTGGTGTGTCGGCCAACCCTACCGAATTTATTCATTATTCCTATTATGAATATTGACTTTTTATTATAATTTATGATTCATTAGCTGGAATGTTCATTATTTGGTATTCAAGAAGAATATTATTATTATCTTTTATAATTTTCTTCTTTGAAATATTAGAAATATTGATACTGTATTCAGAATATGAATTAAATCTTTATTATATTCATATTTAGCTCATCCTTCATTTTTCCAACTTGAAGAAGTATGAATAAATTGCTTTATATTTGAAAAATCCATTTCACTCAATTTTATTATTAGTATTCACATAAATATTGATTTTTTTTATTAATATAACATATTCATAATATATTTTTATTAACATATTCATTTTCTATTCATTTGTGTCAAAAAGTAAAACTTTAGATATTGTTTTATTTTTCTCTGAATCTTTATATCACGTAATATTTTCAAGAAATATTGATTAATTTCATTTTCAATTTCACATTCTTTGACTGTAGTTTTCATCTTGGATGTGATTGATATTGTTTTATATTTGTATGAATATTTAAACACCACTAGTATGTTCTATATATATTGATTATTTATCTTTATATTATATTCTATCTCTTAAAAAGTTTGAAAGCGCATTCAAGAGTTTTTTTTTTTTTATATTTTTTCCTGAATATTTATAATCATAGATACATGAAAAACTCATTAATAGCATTCAGAAATATTGATTATTTATTATACATAATTCATTAACTGAAAATATATCATAATTGTTTTAAGAGTATATTACCAGAATATAAATTCATTATTTTATTGCAGGAAATATGATTATTATCTTTAGCATATTCGTATTCATTACCTGAAATAATAATCATTAATGTATGAAGTAGTATTGTTAACATAAAAGTATTCATTGTAATATTTCAAATATTATTCAAAGATTAATTGGTAGCTAAATGGTACAAATAAAATTAACTGAAATATTAGTTACTATATTAATAATATTCATAAAATTATTTGTTAGACCCATTCATTAAATTTATTCTTCTTTCCATTATAATACTTCAAGAAATATTTAATTATATGAAAAAAAATAAATTTCTTTTTATTTGAAATAAATATTATGTACATATTTATTTATATTCAAGTAATATATATTATTCACAGGATGATATACAGGAGGTTGGAACCAGGGTCGTAGAGTGCCAATTGGAGTCGAGCAGGAGTACAGAACTGAAAAACTTTGGGGATGAGACGGAGCAACTATTTTTTTATGATAAAATATTTTTCATATAGGTAATTGCAATTAAAAATACAGTGTCAAGAACAGAAGCCAAAGATAAAAAAGAAAAATTTGTATTGATTCGGAGCAGAAATAAATTTTTCAATTATAAAATATTATTTTCATACCTAAAACTGTAAGCCAAAAACTAAAGAGCAATCCGGCGCCAAATTCTAGAGAATTTTAAAAATTTCCCTATTCCGCCCCACCCCTTGGAAGGTGAAAGGAACTAACTCCAATGAGAAACAATAGTAAAAAAAACATTAAAAAATATATTTTTATTACCTCATAATCATCGCAAAAATTTATATAATTATTATATATATGTTTTCCTTTAAATATTTTAAATATATATACAACTCCATTATATTATATTACTATATTAATATATTACTTAATATATATATATATATAGTATATTATATATATTATATTATATATATATAGTATATATTATATATAATTTAATATATATATATAGGTATATATATAATATATTATTATATATATATATAATAATATATTATATATATATATTAATATATATATAGTATATATATATATATAATAGTATATTATATATATATATTATATATATATTATTATATATACTATATATATATCATATTTATATAATAAGATTTTCAATTATTAGAAAATTCTATTAAATAGAAATTCATTAGGTTTTTTAAGGCATAATTCTTTCTAAATTATCCGCCTTGTGGCTATTGTCCAACTAGTCACACTACAGTGATTTTGAATCATATAATTAATAAGAAAAGATAAGAAAATCTAATAACATATTTTATATAATATATATATTATAGCTATATAATATATATTATATATATACTATATAATATATATAATATATATATATATTATATATATATATATATATATTATAT